>PVHY01004430.1:0-94248 GCA_004024945.1 Uropsilus gracilis | reverse complement strand
TTTGTGATATTATATGGTTTATTCACATAATGGCCACACACACTAGCTGTCATATCCAGAGTCAATCTTAGAAAAATGGTCTCTGATAATCTGAGACTGTTCTCTCCCTTTGGGTGACACTGACACCTGGGGGGGTGATACCTGTTGAGTAGATGCTGTTATCGCTCACTCTGATGATACGCTTGCCATAGCTCCTTCTACACCTGAAGTAGGAAAGATCTCAAAGAAAAGGTAAAAGAGATCATCTGAACTACATAAATCCAGAAAACAAGTGCTATTTGCAAAAGGGGTCAAAATGAGAGTTTACAATATACACATTCATTCAACAGGTTTTTTTGACAGTATCCTCAAAACGAAGTTTCTTGGGAAAAACAGACATGTAACTGTGAGTTGGCACCATGAGGTCTACCAAAGTCAAGCTTCCTAGGAAAGGGACTGTTTTTCTGAATAGAGAGGCCAAAGAGGAGAATAAAAGCAATGTTTACCACTCAATGATCAGATGAGGAGCCTTAAGGTCCCAGACTCTGCAAGCAGCAGAATTATCACCTGACACACATTAAAAAATGATCATCGGGAGACACCACCTAAGGCAGATTAAATACTGCTAGTGCTAGGTAGGGTAAGGGCAATAAATATATATGACTTGTTGCTCTCATGCCAGATTTAGAACACAACAGATGGCGAGCAAAGTTAGTTTATGGTGTTAGAGCATAACGACAAGCAAGGAAGAGCGAGTGTCCCCCTTTTAAAACTACTTTCATATCTGCTCTGGGGAAACTCAAAGGTAGCCTGATAGCAAACTGAACAGCCACTGGGAGCCTTCACTTACACCAGGCAGCTCAGCTGAACCAGAAACAGGGGTCGTCTACTTCACTCACACATGGACAGCGCAGTACAAAAGCCAACTCCACATCAACGCACCAACCGCCCAGCGGCACAGTGTTTAAAGTACAAAAAGCCCAGCTAACTCCAAGAATCTGAAATCAAAATGCAGGTTGTGGCCCCACTTCCAAGTTTCCAGGTGATGCTGTCACCATTGAAAACCGCTCCAGGAGTGAACACCATACTCTGAAATTCAAAATTCTTCAATGATATTAACCCTTCATTTCAGGATCTTAAAAGTTCCTTTACAAGCAATTTTGTACACTGGCAACCAATAAATAAAAATAACAACATACCAGGACCAAGCCAAAATGCTGAAATGTTTTGTAATATGATGACAAATAGCGTGCAGTGAGGAATAAAGCAAGCAAGCAGAGTCTGCAGTGTCTGGTGAATCCCTCTATTCTGACAGAAATCACCAAAACAGCTGCCATCCAAGGAAGGGGACAAGTCTCAGTGAAAGCCTGAATCTTATACTGTATCCACCATGCCATCTACCACAGCCAACTGAGAATGAAAACTGAGTAAATGTTTTACTGTTGGAAGAGGACCAGGAATTACTCCCGCTTGGCAAGTGTTTTCACCAAATCAAAAGCTTCCCAGGTCCTAACAAAATGCTAATCTAAGATCCACAAAAATGCAGGTCTCAATCATCATGGGGGGGGGGGGGACATACTCTCAAGAGGTGGCCTAGCAAAGAGTCTAGAAGAGTCAGAGCCTAGAAGCGAAATTCCTGTATTTGATTCTTTACCACTTACTAGCTGAGTGCCCTTGTACTTCAAAGCTTGCACCTCAGTTTCTTCATTTTTGAAGATGCAGATAATTCTTATCTCACAGGGATACTGCAACTAGCATTTGAATCAATAGGCACATAGCACTTAAAACAGGGCTTGCACAGGGTAAGTACCAAGAAAGTTTAGCTGTATTGGTATTACCACCACCACCACCATCGGTGAGTTAAGAGTTCAGGTAGGAACCGCTTGCTCTCTTTGCATCTAGCAGAATCTTGGGGGTTGCTCAGTGAAATAAACATGACTGTGACATGGACAGTATTGACTCTCCACATACCTATTTGCAGAGGCTTTCAAATCTGTACCAGATGATGACCAAACAACCCCCTCTAATAGGGGACAGAACCAAGACGAAAGTCATTGTGCAAGGTCATTTCACTAACATCAGCTGCTAAGCACCTGATCCCCTGCACCTGTGCCAAGATTAGCTCGATGTTGGCTAAAGGGTAGGGAAAAACCCCAACTGACAACAATTAGCATTAACAACTGAAATAGAGAAAAAAATACAAATCATATCTTCGGTAGCTGTCTAGACATCCCCAACATGCCTCACAGGTGATTATCTCTGGTAATGGCCATTCCCATCCCCAGTCACCCACCTTATTACCCAATCCTGGTCATGCTTAAAGCTGCAGCACAAATGTCATTACCTCCAAAAAGCCTCACTCACAGATGTAACCAAGAGATGCTATTTGCATGTCTTACTTGTCTTACAACACCTGCCACTTTCTACTTTATATTCTAAAGAGAATACCAAAATACATACCAAAAGTGGTATGTAGTATAAGACAGTGGCAGCCTCTTACACACCTGTGTTTCCAGTGTGCTCAGCATTGTAACTTGCTCACCATAACGCTCAAGCTTGTTGAATGTCGGTTCAACAGGTGAGTAGACTTAATGGTTCCTTCAGGGAGCACAGAGCTATAACCATGTTCTAAAACTTTATCCTACCTTCACCTGTAGCACTTCATTATTTAGGAGACACAGCCTATCTATTTCACCAGCCAGTCTGCAACGATGCACCAGCCAGAGCAAATCAGTAGCCTGTTGAGTTTTGAAAATAAGGACTAGAAAGCAACACATCTATGGATCAAAGTAAGGAAACTGAGGCAGTAACTACAGTTAACAGCAGCCACTGGGCACCTACACAATGGTCTAACTTTACATCATTAACTGAGCCAAAGCAGCAGCAGAAGAGGCATGTATGGGGGATGGGGAAAAACAAAGGCTCACCACCATCACTCCCTTCCTCTTTAACTCTGCTGCCATATCTTAACTGAACCCCATTCTGTAAGCTGCCCTAAATACCCCCCCAACTTCCTCTCAACGCCTTTCTTTTAAGCCACAGATTAACTCCGGTCTCACCAGAGAAAAGGAGGACAGACAAGGTTTGTGGACAGACTCCTGACAACATCGTGCTGTCCAGCGCCACTGAGTCACCACCCTGAGGCATCGCAACGCTTGGCCTCGGGTGTTTCAAACGGAATTCCGAGCCCTCGCAGAGCTATCAGCAGTTCTACAGTCAGGTTCAGAAGGACACTGGCCATCAGGGCTCAGTATCACTCGAATTTAAGCTCTTTTATGAAACAACATCCCCCTCATCTCAAAACTCCTGTTTACCAGACTCCTTGCCTGCACGTGGCCCAGGTCAGTGGCACACTCCAGGATGTGCACAGGCATACAGCAGTCACTCTTCCCAGGCCATGCTCCTTCCATGGCCATGATAAGCAGACGGAATTACTTTTCATGGAAGGCTTACTCATCAGTGGCAACAGTTTTATGACAAACTTATCTGAGAAAACTTGTGAGTTTTCCATTTTTAAGCTGTATGTTCAACTTATTGCCAGTTTAATAATGTGACCCTGCTAAACACTTGTGAATTTGGCTGAAGCTCTAAAATAGGCATTTTAAAATGTTAAACAAAAATTACATTCAATATAGTCTACCCATGTGTGCTGACTGGCATGCGGGCTCTGCCTGCTATTGACCTCCATCTATCTAGAAAAAGCACACCTTTTCAATTCAAGGCAAGGTTGGAAATAGCTACCTTGAGGGGCTACAATCCGCAGAATAGATATTGATACCACCTACCTCACAGGGTGATGAAAGAAGATGTACCAGATTCACACCCAGTTTATGCTAGAGAGCTCACAAAACCTAGGCTGTTTTTGGGGGGGTGGCGGCAGAAAGGTTTCAATTATGTTTAAAACAGACTCAGCTATTGGCTGAACTTCCCCACACCCAGAGGGGTGGGTATTTTCTGAGGAGCTAGGGCTGAAGAAGCTGCTTCAAAGCAGACTCAAGAAATGTGTAGGCTTCTTCCAGAAGACAAGGTCCAACTGCTAAATCCACACCCAGCCACACTCAGATTCTCCAGAAGATAACTGGTGCTGGAGATGCCCAGGAGACCAGCACTGTGAAACAGCCAGGTGTGACCCATAGTCCTACCATTCACTGAGCAATCCCTGGTTTCCTCATCTGCAAACACAGAAAATGCCTTTGCCTGTCTCCCGCCTTCCTCCCAGCGTGCAACAGAGCTGGGTGCAGGAGCACTCAATGGTGGTTACTGCTACTACAAGATCTTTTCCCTTCATCAGAACACCAGCGCCATGGAGTGGACTTGAGGACAAAGACAGTTGGCGCATATTATTTCCCCACCCCAAACATTTCTTAGATTTGACTATGGATTTATGTTTTCGTTAGTGTAACTGATTCTGCCACTAACCCAAGACAGTAGGGAAATCAGGCATTTTCCATTCTGCAGGTCAATCAAGCAGCTTACACCCTTTCAAATCCTACCACAAAAACTGTTTTTCCATTTCTTGACTTGAGGACAGGACTGTTAGCTGTTCCACTGTGCCTTGCAAAGAGCTTCATGCAGACAGAGGACAGAATATTAAACAGGAGCTGAATCATGCCCTACATCATGGTTATTCTAATGGCCAGGAGTTTTGTTTGCTGTTTGCTGATTTTTAATGCAGAGAATCTTTAGCAAATGAGTTACATGTGAATCAAAAAAGCCAGTGGGGAGCAGAGAGCAGATCCCAAATCAACTGCTGAATCACTGAGTGACCTGTGCCTTGCTTTTCTCTTCCAAAGAGCTGCTCCTTTATCAAACAAAGAGGGCACATGGATCTATGACACAATTTATTTGCAGACACCTGTGAGCTCAGAGGAAAATGAGGTAAGAGAGGTCATTTCAGAATCCCTCTAATGACAACAAAGGTTGAGATGAGCTGCTTCTCACCCCCATTCTCCCCTGCTGATGCAAATAGGGCAGGAGCAGTCTGCTCCAGAGCCCCAGCCCCTGCTCCCTGCATGGTGCCCTCCCCGTCTCAACTCAGCTTGCTCCTCTCTCAAATAGCCCTGTGAAATTGACTATGTCCATAAAGACTGCTGGGTGTGTTTCTGTAATGCCAAGCTCTGGTCAAGTCTGGCTATACCCAAACCCACTATGAATCAGTACAACTTCTATAAATTGCTTTCTTGTGTTTCAAGTAAAAAAGATAACCCCCTGTCTCAAAACAGATAATTGTATTTGCAGAAGAAACTTAAAAAAAAAAAAAAAAAGAAAGGTATAGAGACATGTTGGTGAGAGGGACATAGCTGTTGGGTGAAAATTAGCTTTCAGATATTTCAAGTTCCAAAGGCCACGCAAGCACAGTAACCTGGCATCTAAGTTTCCGCGGCTCTGCTTCTGTTTGCTCAGAGTACTGTAACTGCCCGGTTTCTAGGAAGGCATTACTCATACTGTCACAGTGAGCAAAGATGTATTTGCAATTAGAAAAGACATTCATTTTATACTCACACTGCATAAGAATCTGAACAGTTACCACACCTAAATAAATGGGTCTCAGTTCTGTGGGGTAGCTTTTCACCTTTTTTGCTATCCACCTTTTTTGCTATCCACCTTTTTTGCTATCTAAGATCGTATTAGCTTAAGTTTGAACTTTGTCTGGTCCCATCCAGTACTCTTGCCCTATCTCATTAAAAAGTAAAAAAAAAAAAAAGGGGGGGGGGAGCGTCAACCTAATGTCTAATTAATGTCTAGGGAACTACTGCAATCCAAGCATTTCAGTGCTGTGGACTTCTGCTCTTTGTCCACCCGACAACCTCCATAGGCACCTACAAAATCAGAGGCTGTATATTGGGGGGTGTCCCAAGGGGCCTATCAAAATTCAATTTTATCAAAAAATGTACAGCTAACACAACAGAAAAGCCCTTCCTGAAGTTAAATGTCAATCACAGCACAGAGACAAACTTGTTAATGTGAATGATTCATTCTTTCATTAAACACATTAATGTATTCTGTGACTGATGAGATCACTTCTTTTCTCAGGAAAGAAGAGGCAATGGGGAAAGGAAGGTTGGCTAACTCACTTTAAAGCAACTATACATGTAATACCGCCTCCATTACTTTAAGCATTCATTTCTGCATTCACTCCTTTATCCATGAAACATTTTTTATAATTCAAGCACTGTGAAGGAATACAGTGAGGAACCAAGTTACAATTAGGGTGACCCAATCAATCTGGGACTTGGGAGGATTTCCTGGATGTGGAATGTCCAGTGCTATAACTGGGGAAGCTTCTGGCAATCCAAGATGAGCTGATCACCCTGTGACTAATTCTACCCTAGTCCGAGTTTCACAAACGCGCCAGAGCCAAAGACCAGCCCAGTTTCTAACAGAAGAAAACGGAGCTCAGTTTGGTCACTGTGGCACCAGGTTTAATATGCTGCTAATGTGACTCCACAGCCCATGTGCTATCCACCAACACCGTGTTTGTGAATCAAGAGATAAAATGTTCTTACACAAAGCACAGCTCCTCACCACACTACCACACCACAGGTTCTGATCACTTTCCTCTGCCCTCCCTGGCCACCCCACCCAGTCACCACCTCAGACTCTATGCACTGGGGAGGCTGGGATTTCCTCCCAGTGGCAGCTCTTGGTAGATAACACATAATCTCCTACCACTACAAGACCACCACAAGACTGAATTCTTGATAGGAGCTCATTTAAACCTCTATAAAAATCAGGGCACCATTTCCAGCAACAAACACACTGCATTCTACATTCACGCTAGCCAGCTACACAAACACTACCATTCAACTCATCAAGCAGATTAGATGAATTTTCAAAGGCTCCATACAATTTAATACTTAAAATAATTCAAAATCTCCAAGGCTACTTTTCAATTCCAACAGCTAACCACTGTCTGCATGTCAACATCACCAAGATAATGTCTATGGTTTGTATGTCGCTGAATTTTAAGTCTTTCTCACTCCCTTTCTCCACCCTCCTCCCCCACTGCCACTACAAGTAGCCTATGCATATAAAGATAACTCCAAGATTCTACTACAAAAGCTGGGGGGGTAGTAGAGGAAATGGAGGCCGAAAATTCACCCAAATAATGATAAAGTCTATGCAACTTCCTTGCTGTTGAGAAGAACAGAACTTCCAGGATTCATGTTTTTGCTCATTTTTCATGAGTAAGGCGTGCCTCAGTGATCCTCAAATTAACTTTCCACTTGCATCATTTCAGCAAAAAGGGACTTTAAAGGTCAGATCCTTCACAAGGCCTTTGTTAAAGCAAATATAAAATATAGACCAGCTACTGTGATTACTGGACTTGCTACTTAAAGGTCCTGTGCCTCTTGAAAATAAGGTTGAGAGACAGAAAAAAAAGATTAAGAAAGGCTTTTCAAAAGCAAACACAGTAGAGGCATTCAACACATCCACAGAGGGTGGTTAATATTAGTTTGACTAAAATAGTTCTCTCTGATAGTAGGCTGGATGCTCTGGCCACAGCACTTAGTTGCTCCAGATGTAGTTTTGCAAACTGGAGAGAGGCACCACCATTGTGATTTTCAGCCTGTATCAAAAGTCACTAGAATCAGGAGACTACTGTCAACCTTATGTACTTTCTAAAGGGGAACATGAAAGGCTGTTTCAGTTGGGTGCATTTTCAGGCAAACTAAACAATCTTCTAACATGCCGAAGGAAACCACACCCAGAACAAGTTTCAGGGGGTGGGGGATGAAACACTCAAGTTCAAAAGACTTGCCCCTGCTGGGCTGGGCCCTGCTATGCTATTTAACCAAAACTTACACAAGTAATGGCTTCTACTGAGTGGTGAGTGCTCACTCTATCAGGTACCATGTCACACACAGGGTCTGCAGGGAATTACACTTATTCTTACAACAATCTAATTACAATTTGTATTACCTTCATCCCACAGGTGAGAAACAGGTGCAGATTAGTAAATGCAATGCCCTGATTTGGAAAGTAATTTAGCAAGAGGCACAGAAATAACTATGTATGGGAAGTTTATATCTAGCATGTCAAGTAAAAAAACAAGACATCAAAACTGAATCTATATAATAATGACGAGTTGTTTTTTTAATTTCAGACAGTTAAAATTTGCTGGGGTTGTTATTGATCTTACAATAAAGATTATTTCATTTTTATGTCTTTTGAAGGTGTTTATAACAAGGCTATGAAATGATATACATCTTTTAAATTTGGAACAATACAAGAACAGCTGGAAATTTAACTTTGCCCATTAATAACCTTCAACTCTACCTTTGAAAGAACATCAAGTCAGTTACCTCTGGACTACCAACTACTGCTTTTCATCACCTACCTGGAGCAGTGCCAGGTAAGAACAGAAGTCACTTATCTCCCCACACCTTTTCTTTCATCTTCTAAGAGGCAAATACTTCTGGTCATTTCTTTAAGGTGCAAAAACTTACAGCCAACAAGTCACAACAGAGATGGCTTTTCTCCCCTACCTAATTAATAAGCAGTTATTCAGACTCATAGGAAATGAACACTTACCAACTAACAGATATTTAATGTACTACAAATCTTATTTTAACACCTGAACCTGAAGTAAGTTTACTTTAAGTGAAACTAAAGTTATCGTGAGAACATAAATACTTATTTAATATAAGATCATTTTACTAACATGGAGCACAGGAGAAAGGTATTTCTGCTTAAAAAAAAAGTTTCAAAGCAAATAAAAGGTCTAAGTCATAAAGCAGGAACAGACCTAACAAATCTCTGCTTCCCTGGACACCATGTTGAAATTCTGGAGGATTTAGCAAACATGGCCCAGAGTATTATTTTTTTTTTAATTCCCCATTAATAGCAAATGGACAAATGAAAACTATTTTTGACCTCACAAATACCCAGAACTGGAGGGACTAACAAGTAGAAACATCCTAGCCAGGAAAATCCCAGGCAAATTCCACAGATTTATAAAGCTAGGAATTAACCAATCATGCTTTATGGCCCTCTAGTAATACTAAACATTGTGTAAGTAATTACTATTCATTTGGAAACAAGATTATACTTCTAGTTAGATAAAATGATCCAGTTTATTACTTAGAAAATAAAAACCCACAAAACTCTTTAATTTTAATGCAGACTTCATATGAAACTTCAAATCTTCGAGAGGTAGGTTAGCATCTTTGTGGGCCAATTTCCTTCCCATATCACTGGGATATGGGAAGATATGAGATTATTTCCAACTAGCATTTGTTAAACTTGAATGTCCGTACAACATGTGGGATCTTTCTAAAATGAGGTTCTGCACCAGTAGGTTTGAGTGGGCTTGAGACTCTGCATTGCTAACCAACTCCCAGCAAAACCCAGTAAGAGTAACAAGGTTCTAAGTATTTTGTAGTTCAAAATTTGAGGTGATGCTTTTCAGTTTCTTACCACAACACATCCAAGAGTTTCCTAGTCTCTTCTCCCATTACCCTCCCAAAGCCATTATCACTCAAAGGAGGCACATGGGTCTTTCTTTAAAAACAGTCAAAACAAGTCCCAGTCTCATATCCTTCAGGAACCTCCCCCTACCTGACTTACTCCCAAGCCCTTAACCTGATTTACAGAATGATGCATCTTCCTGCCTTTGTCATTTTCCTTTTCCACTCCATGCTCTAAGCTCTGGACACCTGAGCCCCTCACCTCTTGGCTCCCTTACCTCAGACTAGTTTCTTTCTCTGCTTCTTCTCATGGCTCAGTTCAAACAGCATCCCCAGCAGAGATGCAATGTGCCTGCACATACACCAGAGAACAGCTGCTTATCATGAAATAATCAAAGGATACCAATATCTAAATGGCTAAGATTAACTTGTTTATTTTGATAATGTGCACAAGTATAATTCTGCTATGAGAAGCTGAACATGAAGCTACAGTTAACAGAAAACTGTCACCATCCAAGGCCTCTTTCAGAAGATAAGAAAACAAAACTCTAACGTCCTTACTTAAATTGTTGTATTACATTTACTAGTAATCAACAATACTGGAGAGTTTTCAGAGTTCATCTATACGCAGACGTTTTCTTCAAAAGAAAATATAATAACACATTGGTCTTCACATGAATTCAGTGAGGGAACGGAGACAGACAAGGAACCCCCTTGTTAGATGAGGCAGTCAAGGCCTCTGGCTTCCCTAATTTGGCGGGACAGAGCCCATCTGGACTAGTTACAAGCTTTTCTTACTACCATACAATTCTGTTCTAAGACATACTTTCCCCAACTTCATTCTTTAATAAGAAATCAGATATAAATCTGCTCCAATTTGGGAAAAATTTACACAGTCTGCTTCTTCCCATCTTCACTTAATTGCAAAGATTGTATAAATGATCCACTAAGAGTTTCTCCAAGTTTAGTATATCGATCACAGTCACCTGGCAGGCTCATTAAAAACATCCAGTGCTAGAGCCCCAACTCTAGCATTTGATTCAGTGATCACAAGTAGGGCCTAAGAATTTGTTTCTACCATGTTCTGAGGTCACATAGATGCTACCAGGTCCTCACATTGAGAACCACTGCAATAAAGCAAATCCATAGTTTTAACTTCATTTATTTATATTCTCACAAATACATAATGACTGCTATATGTCACTCGGGTTATGCCAGACTTCTATGTCTATGTGCTTTGACTTGGAAGAAACACAGAGAAGTATGCACTCTAGCTGCAACCAAAAGCAGCATGCGAAAATCCCATAAGAACAATCACTTAAGTGCTTAAAGACCTAGTAAAGAAAGGGAACTCAAGCAGGAATCCCCACTCCTCTCTCTAGGAATCAAGTGGCATCTGAGCTGAATCTCCAAAAGAGCAATTCTGCCTTAAGACAAGATTCCTTGCAGAAGAAACGAGGAGAGCTGAGTCTTGAGGGGAACCTGCAGGGAGAGCTTCAGGAACATAGGAGCACCGAGCACAGGGCAGAGCAGGAACGACCTGAATCACAGTGGTGGCAAGCTCCAAATTTTTTTTTCCCCAGACAAGAGCTCTTATCAGAGGCCCAGCCTAGGGCAGTTGCAGGGGTGGGGTTAGGAAACTAGGGGAAAGAGACAAAGGAAGAAGGTGTGGCACTGTGAACACTTCTTTTCAGGCCAGTTTAAGAAGAGGTGATAGTATGAACCACAGTCAACTATAAAGCTTCCTCAGCCATCACCTGGTTCACCACCCATTATTTCACTCTTGTAAGAAAAGTGGAAGCTTTCCCCACAAGGCATTCTCTATTGCCCTCTTCCTCCTGCATAGCTGGCCTTCAAGAGTCCTTCTAAGTATCCTCTCAGTCAAACATTTGGTGTGTCAGAAGAATTGCCACCTTAACCATAGCGTTCCTTCCTAGGCAACAACAAATTTAAGAGCATCCCCTGTCCAGAAGTTTAAGCAGTTCTCAGATCAATTTTCCATTCCTCCAAAATACCAAAATATATTTATGATTTCTGTGTAATGCATCTCCTGGCTCATACCTAGTTCACACTTTGTGGTTCTATAAGATGTGCATCAAACCAACACTCAGAAAACCTGGATTCAGAAGAGATAGTCTTTTTTTTCTTTCAGAAGAGATAGTCTTTTATTGGTTGATCTTAATCCAAAGATGCGTTTCTGTATCTACAAAAGAGGCTACCCCATAGGATTACCATTAATACCAAGAAAGAGCACACAGATTCACATCTGACTAAGTACTAGATCTCAGGCTGAGTATTTTAAATAGCATCATTTAATTAAGATGATACTGTGCTTCCTTCTAACTAATCAGGGTTATCATTTTAATCATCAACACTTTTCGCAATGGAAAATATCTTAAGACCATTAAATTAGAACTAAGAATTTAAAATGTTTTGCATGACAAACTGGTATAAATACAGCATCCTTCTTTCTCGGTGTAAGAAAATAAAACAAGACAAATATTTACATAACAAATTGAAAGTTTTCAAAAACTTAAAAATACACCTTTCTTCATGATTCACAGACACAGAATAATCAATATACTTTCCCTAACTGTTAAGAAATCAAAACAAAATTTAACAAGGCAGCTCTGAAATACCACGCAATAAACTTGAGATTAATACATTTCAAGGCCTCAAGATTTTTCAGTCTCCCCCTTCGGTCCAAAAAAAGACATATTACTTTACAATTATTTTTGGACAGTGGGACAAATTCATTATGCCAGAACAATTATGAGAGAAAGCACTTCTGGAAATACAAGTGCTAGGTGTCTGGCTGCAAGAAGGCAGAAAACATTTACTTTGATGTTGTTCAACTACACCTTGTCTCCATTCCAACTGTTGGAGCCAACAGAAGTGGCACTCTGGGGGTCAGATAGGCAAGTGAAAGAACCAGGTTAGGGTAGATGTTTCACGGTATCACCCATCACTTCTTTTTAAAGAAATGAAATATTAATACTAGTTAACTAGAGGTCTGGATGAGAAAGTTAAAGACTTCAGAAAGAAAGTTATAGACATCAATGCCTATCACCCTGGACAAGTTATTTGGTTCTATCCTCTCATCTTTAAAACAACATATATGTTTTAAGAAAATGAGATACCATTTATAAAGTCCTTACTAAGGACTTTATAATATATCCAGCACATAAGAAGAACTCAATGAAATCTTTTCCCCATTAACTCTAGCAGAATAGGAAGCAGTTTTATGTTGGAACATAAAGAGTCTTCAAAAATGTCTGGGATGAATTTCCATAGGTAAAATGGATGGAACATTTGAGATATACAGTAGACAATAAAGGCGAAATCCAGGGCTGGCTTTTATAAAGAACTGCAGGTCTACCTACCTGGGAAGTCTGAGTGGTGAATAAGAGCTGGAATAGGAAGCAAATACAGTGAAGCCATTTAGGGGAGGGTCCTGAATACCAACTTACAGATCTAGAACCAGTACAGGTGAAATGTTTCTGGGAAGAGTAGCAGGAGTACTTTTGAAACTATGAGGAGTTAAGTATTTTCTTCTGAGGAGTTAAGCTGGCTCATATGAAACTGCAGAAAGGGCATTATGACACTGTTACTACAAATATGTCTTAAAAAAACATGAGAGGTTCTTTTTAAATGTAATACAACTTTCTTCTCATTTAAAAAATACATGAACAGATGCTGAGGAAGGGGATAACCTGATTTTGCAGATGAAATATCTGAAAGAGAAGGAAGGATCTGGGTGTGTCTGTCTGATCAGTGTGTGTTGGGTATCATCCATGATTAATGCCTGAAGTCAAAGGTGTTGTTTCTTGTCTTATACTAGGGGCTTTAGTATGGCAGGATCACTTTACAACTCAGTTCCTTTAGTCAATGAGGATTTATTTTTAATCACAAGTACTTGCCAACCCACAGATCATTAGAAACTATTTTATCTAAATAGCTAGGATCCACTGTGGAAAAGTTTGAAACCAGCAAAACGCAGAAATATCTCCCACAAAAGCACAGTACTCTCAGACTCTCAGGCCCAGGTGCTAAATGAGAAAGTACACATGAAGCAGGGGGGGAGGGGGAGAGTCAATACAGATTCAGCTAAACAGTTTGCCATTTGGGGGTTTTAAGTGTGAGGAAGGATTATACCTAGAAGAATAAAAGCCTTATACAGGTAAGGACAAAATTAAATCAACAGCTAAAGGTCTATTGTCACTGATGTGGTAATTAGAAAAACTACACTAAAGTATCAGACTGGAGTTCCGGACTTAAGGGGGGGATGGGAAAAGCTGTTAACAATGATTCTCCTAAAGTTGCTTAAAATATAATTAGTTCCATTTGTTACTAAGGGCCATGCAAAATGCTAGTAATTCTTCTGGGATCCACCATACTAGCAGGTTAATTCAGCTTTTCTAGGTTCCTCAACATGGGAGATATTCTGTTAAAGAAATACCAACACTGGACTTACGCAACTCCTAAACCACAATCTTTAGAAATAATAAAGTTATCAGGAACTAAATTTGGGGACAAAGACTACTTTTTAAAAAAGTCACCACACAAAATATGAAGGCTACCAATTTTAAAAGTATTTCCTTGAAAACACTTGGGAACTAAAGTATCAAGGCACAGTGGGTTTTTTCCCCCCCAATTGATTTAAATGGTACTTTTAGGTAGGACAGTTAAGATATTTCCTGTAGGTAGGCTCCACCCTTCTCAGCGGGCGTTTTACAACTACCCTGAAATCTTTCAGAATAACAGTTTATGAGTGCACTCCTCCCCACACCTTCTTAGATTTTCTCCTTGGTTTTCATTTCTTCTGAGACTATGGGGTGTGGATGACTGGACTTTGGTGATGGATTTTCTGATGGAAAATCCCCTGAGAGCTTTTCCTTGGCAAAGTGACACAATGCCTAGTAAATGAAGAAAAGGTCCATTCTGAATTCTCAAACTTAAATCTGTGGGGGGCTCCTAACTTGACCCAAAGGTAACAGACATCCCCCCATCCCTCTGACACTTCTAAGTTCCTCCCACCAGCCCATATCCCTCTAAACTTCCAAAAAGGCAATTCCACCTCCAAAGAGTTCAAGAGGAATGAATCAAAGACTTGCATCTATTCCCTAAAGGGAATGGTGCTTCCTCTTAGCTAACTGCCCAAGGAATGCAGCACCATGCAGCAAATGTTTAAAATCACGTCCTGTTCTGCCTCTTGTTTTCCAGAAAAGTGTCATTACTGTCAACTATTTCACAAGACAAATAAACCTATGAATGAAATATATCCTCCCCACTTCCCAATGAAAACATTCTAGGACTGAGCTGCTTCCTTCCTTCCTCCTCCTCACAGGAACCACATTTGTGGCATCTAGAAGAGTTAAAATAAGAAGCATACACAGTCCGTGAAGGCTACTTTTTCACAGCAGGAGAGCCTTTTGCAGCCTATTACTGATTCCAGAGGCTTCCAAACGGAAGTAGTTCTGTTTTCAGTTATAAAGCCTTTTTCATGTATATGCATATGCACTCAGGACCTAACTCTCCATAAAAATATGTGCAGTTAAATTCTGGATTCATTCAATTATTTGAGACTAATATAGACTCCAAGAAACCTGTAATTGATCCAACTAATCCAACCCATCGCATTGGAATGACAATAACTGGCTTTCAATAGAAATTACATAGTCCACTAAAATGATGGGAAGACCCTCCTTCAACACAATACATCAAAAGACTTAAAATTAAGCATCGGAATCAAAACTGTAATTTACCCAAGGCTTAGGAACAAAAAGACCACTCCCTCCACCCCTCTGCTATTGTTCTACAGCACTGGGTCTCTAGCAAGGCACTTTACACCTTTAAGGCTCCCGGAGTTAAGAGGCTGGGGGGCTGGGAAACACTGGCGACACGGAATAAGATACCTGCATAGTAACAGGTCTCTTAGCAGAGCTCCACCAAAATGCCAAGATAACTGAAGAACAAAAATGTGCGTGCCCTGAGGTACCTGACAATCAGGAAAATAAAAAGGACACCGAAGAGAAGGACTCCAAATGGTGGCTTCTCTGGAGCACACAGTGAGAAAACTGTCTCCTTTAAGCGCCGAATGGGGTGATCGTGGCCACCCCGAGGCCTCGGGACCAGGCTGTGTGCGCCGCCCGTCTGTCTCCGCCGGGGTCCCGGCCCATATGGTTCTCATAAAGCCGCAGGGTCCCCGCAGGTACGGCTGCAAGGCAGGCCTGGCCTGGAGACGGGCGCTTACCTTGGAGCTGCTTGAACCGCCCTTCCAGCTGGTTGTAGTTGTAAGGCACCTGCCCGGTGTAGGCGGGCGACAGCGGCCCGGAGAGGCTGGCCGTCCTCTGCAGTTCCATGACGCCGGCACCGAGCCCCGCGGGCGGCGCGCCGGACCCCGCCGCGGCCCCCTCCCGCCCCCGGCAAAGGCGCTGCGGCTTCCGGGCCGCCGGGCTCCCGGCCGGGCGACTACGAAGAGCGCCCCATGGGGGTCAGAGCGCCGGGCCGCAGGAGAGTCCGCCCGGCCCGCCCGGGGGTCAGCACTCGGGTCCCGCCGCCTTCCTTTTGTGGTCCCGGGCTCGCCGCTCGAGTCAGCGGCCGGCCGGGCGGGAGGACGACGGGAAGGCGGCGCGGGCCCGACTCGAGGTTTTTTTTTTTAAAGCGGCCAATCGTGGGCGCGCCCGGTGGCCGCTCGGCGCTCGCGGGCGCAGCTCACCTCCTCCCGCTGCCCGCGGCGGCCGCCGGCTGGTAATTTACCCGGGAGCCGCGCCGCGCCGCGCCGCGCGGCTGATGTCACCTGATTAGCATAACCGCGCGGCGGCGGCGGCGGCGCCCGCGAGGGCCGGGCCGGACGGGCGCGGGGCGCCTCGGCCGCGGCCCGCGGACGCCCGCGCGCTGCGGGCCCCCGGACAAAGCGCTGCAACGGCGGTCTTCGGTGGCGAGCCTCGCGTAAAGGAAAGGGCTCGGATGACCACCGCGGGAGGTGCGGAGCTCGTAGGCCCAGGCCCGGTAGCTCGGCCCGCTCGGCCCGTTCGACGTTGGCGCGCGATGCGGCCTCGCACCTGGGCGCCGAGTTGCCCCTGCGCGCGCGGGAGTCACCGGGGAGCGGCCGCCGAGCGGAGCGGAGCAGAGTGGGCCGGGCGGCCCGGGACCCCGCGAGCAAAGTCCCTGCTTGGGCGCTGTGCGGACGCAGGGCGGGGAGGGGTACGTTCAGGCTCGGGGAGGCATTTGTAAGAGACTTCGGGAAAGGTTAGGCCAGCGGTTTTCCGGGGTAACTGGTGGTTCGATGCCAGGTGGAGATGTGGGTGCACCCAAGGCCTTGTGGGAGAGCGGTACACAGATCAACACTTCAGGTAGCCCTGGCCTACAAGCGCTTATAAGGCAATGCCAAGGTAAGAGGACAGAAATTAGGCTCAAACCAAATTGAGCCAGCTCACATACAATAAAGGGTCTCTAAACTTTAGGGTCTTCACATGTGTCAACTCACCTCCATAGCTTCTTGCCCATCTACCTCAACCAAAAACAAAGTCCTTTACATAGAAAACAACTGATCCAAATGTAGTCTAGGGAAAAACTGACCCTAGTTTCTTCCTCCACCCTGCCTCCAACACCCCCACCCCAACTACAGGGAAACAATAACGAATGTAGTCCAACATGAAGCCCTGTAGCAAAAGCCACTGAAGAAGGTCATTTCATTCCTAAGGGAAACCAGTCCTCACTTAGGAAACGGGCTCCACCTCATGTCTACTGAGTCCCCAGGACTCCTGTAATTCAAGCAACTGCATCCTGCCCAGGGCTAGAGTTAACACAACCCTGGAGTCCAGGTAGCTGCTCAGCTCTGCACATCACCACTACTTCTACCTTAGAGACTGGGTTTTTTATATGTCTGGAGTCAGCCATTAGCCTTCTAAGGCCAGACCCCAAGATGTGACGACATTTCTACCATCAAAGAGATAGTTATTTCCTATGGCCCCTTTACAGTGGCAATTCACAGGCTCACAGGAAACTAGGCAGGAAGGTGGCAAAACTTGGGGTTTTGGAAGACACATTTGACTAGGATTCCCAAGTTGGTCCTAGCCAAGCTTCTTAATCGTCTACGACTTTAGAAGAAACCTGAGAGTCTTTCTAAAATTCTGCTATCAGAAAGGAATGATTAATGCCTACCTCTATCAGGTCATTAAGGGGCGAACAGAAAAATGGTCATATTAATCATGAATCAAAACTACAAATAAATTTTACAAGCTGCATCTCTTCTTTCATTTACCACCACCCCCCCCCCAGTACATCAAGACTACAAAGAATAGAATGGCGAATATTCTGAAGATTTAAAGTTCCTTTTAAATTGTCACATATACTCATGAAACGGTAACTCAGGCTAAGTCTCCAGCTATGGGTACAGAAAAAGAATTTGCAAAGTGCTTGCCAATTCACATTTTATTTTTAATCTTTAAGCCGCTTAGTGACTAGAGTATGAGTAACAACTCTTAGCGGCTCCCTTTTACCTCTTTTAGGTATGGGGAAGCACAGAAAAGAAGGTTTCTAACTAGCCAGGTCACATACAGTGCAATAGAGGAGAGGCTGGACCACTGGAGGTGCACACAATCCTAAAGAACACACTTGAAGCAAGTCAGGCAGGGTGCCCACAGCGGGCATAGGAAAGAAGGGTTAGAGGTTGTGAAAGGGCATAATAACCTGGGAGGGGCAGGAAGTGAGAAAAGGGAATCCACTTAGTGTGATGGGGCTGGGGACAAACAGCATAACAATCCTTGTGGCTCATCTGACCACCTCCTGCTTAGCAGCAAGAAGGTGAAAGAAGACCCAAGGTTCTCATCATTCCATAGTGGCTAGACACCAACCATGTGCAAAAACACTATGCCAAGTGTTCTAGAGGATTCAGAGATAACTGGAAAAGCTGCTGTCCAATGAAGCTAGGGCAAATATGCACATAGCCAATACCAGAGGAATAAAATCAGAGTTAGGGAAGGGGAACTAAAGAGAGGAACAGGAAGTCACATCTGCATGGGTTGCAAGCAGCATAACTCTAGAGAAGACATCTGAGCAGACCTTGAAACACGGGCAGACACCCATCAGCTAGGAGGAAAGGGCAGTCTCTTCCAGGGAGGGAAAGCTACAGGTCAAAGAACCCACAAGACTGTCCGCAACAAGCGCCTCTGTTTGACTGGATCATAAAGCCTGTCAGGATGAGTGGACAGGGTGAGTGGCAGGCCTAGGACTAAGCCTAGGCTGGGATTATTTCAGTGGGAGGACAGTGGCTGAATTCAAGCCATGAGTAATCCGGCAGTGATGTGTAAGAGTGAGTTGGAGAGATTGATGGCAGCAAGGTCACTTAAGTGGTTACTACAGTTGCCCAGGTCAAAGCGCCAGTCAGGGTGTGGCCACAGGACTGAAAAGGAACAGGCTGATACAAGAGTTAATCCATATGACTTTGCTAACAGACTGCATGTGTGTGGGTGGTTCAAAGGGTTGAAGACTGGGGTTTGCAGAGCATTCTGAGGAACACAGGAAAGAACCCAACATTTCTGTCTAGACAGATTGAATGCAAGCCCCTGCAAAACCATGCAACACATGCAATACCTGCAACACCATGGGTGACATATCCAGAAGCCATCAAGGATGTGAAACTAGCTCAATGCTGAAACACTAATGAGCTGAGACTGAACTGGGGTTAAATCTGGGGGGAGACGGGGGTGAAGGTGTGGAATAAGAGGCAGGAGGCTGAGCACAGCACTCTGGGGAAAGCCAGGGTGTAGGATGAAGAAGGCGCAGCAGAAATACCAAGGACTTACAGAAGGCAAATCCAGAAGAGCTACTGAAGGGGGAAAGGTGGTTACAGGGCATAATGTGCCACAGAAACATGGAAGGGGAAGTCAGGAAAAAGGTGATCCAGTGTATGAATTAGGAGGTCAGTGTGGTGATAAAAACTGAAGGCAGGTAGCAGGGAGTTAGAGGATAAGGAAAAAGAGAAAGGACAAGCACGTAGAGGTTGTGAAGATAAGACATTTGGATGGGAGCTACAGGACCAGGGGGAGGGGGTTCGGGTGGCAGGGTTCAGCCGAGCATGATCTCTGTGCACAAGTTTTAGCTCTCAGTTGGCAATTAGGAAAAGGCCAGTGGAAATACAGCTCAATGGTTAGGTTCAAGCAGTCAATTTTTGTCAAGAGGAGGTTACATTTACCTTGAGAAGCAGGAGGGAAAGGACAAAGATATCTTGAGGAAGATGAAGGAATCTAAAGGTGCAAACTCAGCTCTAACCAATAAGGCAGAAGGCCAGGTGTCCCACACCCACAGGATCATGTATAATGATCTAAGAAGACTTTTGAAGACAGGTAAGGCATATGGCACATGAGTGGGATTATTAAAGGGATGAAACAGTTTTCAGAATATGCAACAGTCAACCTTTCTGCAGAAGTTGACTAAATTCAGATGAGTCCTTTTTTTCTTTCCTAATCCAAAGACACTGTTGTCCTTCAACCAGGTCAAGAATGAGCAACACCTGTGGCCAGCCTCGGAAAGCAGTGTGCCTGCCTTCAAGCGGCATCCAGAATCCACGGCATTAATAACGATGGGCACAACCCAACGGCCACGTTGGCTACAGGGCCACATCAAGTGCAGCCTGAGTGGCCCCAAAGGCAACATTACAGCCCGTGGTTCTTTGTGGACAGCACAAACTAGAAATACATGCCACAGCAGGAAGATACAAGTTCAGGGTCAAGTACTCAGGCTCACCCCATATCTGAGGGTTCCTTAGAAGGCAAGGAATTGCAGGCCTCTCTAATCATCCCTGGGGCTCTAAATCCTCACCAACCAAAAAGGTTAGAATCTGAGGTCATAAAAACTCTTTGGGTCCTAAAGGTGTTTACTAGTGACTTGCAAACTGCCACTGGAGTTGCAGTATCAATCACCATGTAAACTGAAAGCCCAGAGTAATATCAGCACAGAGAGAGCAGCTTATGAGGTGCTTCCATGGACATTTTCTCAACGGACTCACCCTGCAAGACAGTTATTCTGCCCATTTTGTAGACCACACAACTGAGATTCATAGACAGTGCCTCACCCAGCTTCCCACTGCTGGAGAGTGGCAGGCAGAGTTAACACTCTGACCCCGGACTGAGTCCTAGGTATTCAGAGTATAACATCAGATTACTAATAACTTCCGAGCTTTTCAGAACAATCATAAAACTTGGTAAGGTAAGCCTAACACCCAAGCAGACCTCCCCAGGAAACTCTGCACTTAGCTTGAGTCAGGATCAGACACATTCCCTGGCGTTCACAGAGGCTGCCACTTGGAGAATTCTGTTGCTGTGGGTGGGATTTGTTTGGTCTTGTATGGCTCTATTTTGTTCCTTTCTCATACTTGGCAGACCTGTACATGCTGTGAATTAGCATGTAACATGTGGATGCAAATGTTACAGGGGTGAGACGAAACCTCTGTTTGTTCCAAGAGGCTTAGGTGCTCTGGAGAGGCTCTCAAAAAAATAATTAATTAATTAATTAAAAAATAATAATAGTAATTGTAGTAGTAGTAGTTGTTGTTGTAGTTTTCCCTGCATAACAGCAAGCCTGAAAGGGTAAACCATGGTTTGTTCATTTCCTGAACTTAAAATATGGGGGAAGATGATCAAATGCTAAGATGTCATAGGTTCATATATTCAAGGATTTGAAACACCAACCCAAAACTTGAGAAAGAAATGGTGGGAACCTGCTAGGACATAAAAACTTAACATACAAGCTACCATTTTCTACCACCATTTCCAGACCTGCCTTTTATTCATCACTGTGAAATCCCTGACAGCTGGATACCACAACCAACATCTTTAACGGAAATCAATTACTACACTGGTCCTCTTCCACTAATGTGGCCAGCAGAGAAGTAGGCCCCACACTACATTTACATCCCAGGGTGGTGAAGCTTCCACAAGCTATCTGCCTCAGTTTTCCAGCCCACCGACTCACTTCTGCAGGAGCCTTCTTCCAGGCTGGAATCCTTAACTGTGATCACTGTTCGTCCATTGTCACTACATAATGCCCAGAGCACTGCCTGCCCCTGAGTTAAGTGGAGCCAGTTCCTTTCTCCCCAGCAGCAGCTCCCACTCAAGGCCCACAGCCTGGGCAGGTGGAAATAGCCGTTCCTTTCTGACCATCCACAGAACACCAGAAGACTAGGCTGGAGACCACCTCTCTACTTAGCCCTGGAGCACAACACACTGTGCCTTTGAGTCTGAGTCTGGAACTACAAGGCTGAAGAAAGGGAGACCTGAAGCCGGCGCTGCCACTTTTTTTGTGTGATTCTCTATGCCTGAAAACTTAGCTCAATAATGAGACCAATTATACAGTGTTCTATAATTAAGTGAGGTAAATGTTTATAAGGAGATGAGCCCCATCCTAGCAACAGTGATTACTGCTCTTTAAGCTCTTCTAACCCCACCGCCAGCCATCTCTTCACAAAGGAGCCTGTCTCCTGGAGGCTTCACAAGGAATTGCCACCCTCAATCTGGGAACCAAAGTGGTCCCTTTTCTGATCTTCAGAGAAGTAGAGTTTGCAGGGCCAGGTCAGTCCTCCACCTAATACTCACCAACCCCATTCCCTTCCAGTTAACTGAGTCCCTTAACTGGGAAAGGTAGCTCCAAGCTCCTATTTCATAGACATATGATCAGTAACACCTCAGAGATGGCAAGACCACAATATTCTCACTATGAAACAAATTATGACAGGCCCATGTCTCTTTTGAAAGGTAACGTTTAGAAAGGTCATTGATGACCAAATGTCATACCTCAAGGCTTGAACATCTACTTAGAATTCCAAATCCTGAAGTACCAAACAGGGAAGGATAAAGCTATTTTTCATCATTGCAATGGCCATTTCTTGGCAGATGTGAAAAAATGGATAGTTTCTGTCCTTTTCCTCACCCCCTAACCCCTCATCTGTGCACAGACACATACAGCCCTCCCACACAATCATCTAGCTATATGGCTGAAGGTGAAATACCACAGCAAATCTAATTTCCATCCATATCCTTTTCTGCCTCTTGTTCAACTGGTCACAGCGTAATTAAATACGAAGCACCTGACAGTTCTACTGAGGAGAAAAATGGCAAGTTACATTCAGTAACCACCACTCCAAGTCCAGAGGAAGGAATGCATTTATTGAATCTTTTGCCCCAGTCAAACCTTATCCCTGCATTCTTATCGTGTCTGTTATCTGCACACACAAAGCTTCCCTGTATGGGCAAAAGAATGCCCCAGTCCAGAGGCCCCACCTTTGGCAAACAGGTGTTGCTGTGCCGGTGAATATAACACCAGTCAGAGCCAATACTGAGCTGTGAGCTACAGGTAGAGTGGTTCAAAGACAAAGAACATCTGAGGAATGCAGTTGGGGCCAGGCCTGCTCTTGCCCGGGATTTTTTATTCTGCTACCCGACCTCCAACAATGGAGGGGAAAAGCTGACATAAACAGGTGCTCAGAGATGCTGGCTGGGTCAGTATTACAAGGGCGTAGATAGTATGAGGAGAAGACGCTGATCCCTGGAAAGACAGCTGATGGGAAAAGAGAAAATATAATTCTACAACTTGTTAGAACAGTTGTTTGAGCCCTGCCAACAGAGATTCACACTCATGGGTTTAACATGGACCAGCTGGGATGAGGAAAGAGCCCACTGAATAGCTACTTGGAAAGGAAAGGAGGAAGAGCAAGGGAGCACGGAGATGCAACCCTCTGGTCTACAGAGTGAAAGTCAACCCATTTGGCATGTTCTCAGCTTCACTGGGAGCCTAGGCCTTTAGACCTGGGATTTAGGAGGCCATTAGAAGTGGTTTCTTCACTGTAGGCACTTTCAACAGAGTTGAGGAAACAGGACAAGGAAATAGGCAAGTGTGCATACAGGCCTAAGGAAATGTGGTACATGTAACAAATGAGGTTAGTGACAGTTACAGTAAATACCACTCTGAATGGATCAACACCATCTCTCTACTAGGTGGCTGAGAAAACAACAGAGCGAGGTGGGGTTTCTTCCACACGAATGCTCTCTGTTGCTGTATTTTCTTATCTGCAATTTTAACCCTTCTAATTAAATCCCTGCCAACAAATGCTACACTAACATGAGTATGTAGGTTATTTCATTCATTAATTGGGGAGGGTGGGAGGTCACATTCTGCTCTTTGGAAAACAAGCCTGAATTGCCCAGTTGCAGCCTGTGAAACAGCGTGTGTAGACAGCCCTGGCATGCTGAAACATAAAATATTCCTCCCCAGCAGCTGAGCTTCTGCCGATCTCTCAGTGAGATAACACAGCCTCCTTCCCCGAGGACCATGCTATGCAGTCACTCACTGGGCACAGGCCCTGAATAATTCAGGGTCGGTCCAGTCACGCAGAAGTGCCACGGCCCGCCAGCTGCCATGACGTAGGAGGCAGGCTCCAGGCTTACTATACAAGAATTAAATACTATCAACAGCCTTGAGACCTTTATAGAAACTATCCTTCCCTTTTCTTTTTCTTCCCACTTTGAACCAGGTCCTTCCCCACCAGACACTTTTCCCACAAGTCACTGGAACTGACTTTTTCTCTAAGAAGAACAGATTTCCAAGTGCACAGAGAGTGGAGAAAAAAGCGATGTCTTGAAACAAGTGCACGGTCAGGATGCCACCTCCGTCACCTTGGATGCTAACATGACAAGGACCAACATTATGCCTGAGACAGTTCCATGTTAAATGAATGTCAGGCCTAGCTTTTCCCTACCACCTGTCCCTCCATCCACAATGATATGTGCCTCACCTCTCTGGAGCATTCCCATCTCATACCTTTGCTTCTGGAGAGTGTCCCTTTCCTCTTGGTCTAAAACCCATCCATCATTCCAGCCCCACTTAAAACCACCCTCCTCCAGGAAGGCTTCCAAGCTTATCCCAACTAGGATGATTGTTCCTCAGAAACTCTATACCAGCACGGTCAAACACCCCCCCCCCTTGTCTGGCACCTACTGCACACTGCCTGAGAGTATTGTTTATCTCTTCTTGAGCAACAGTCTTATCTACCCAATTAAAATAATGGAGAGTACACCCGCTACAGTTCTCTTTTCAAGAGAAGTGAAAAGGGGGCTGCAGTCTCAGCTTTTGACACTGACTGGTTTTGAGACTCTGAATTTGCCCCTTGTTCTCCAGTGCTCTCCCTGAAATTCTCAAAGTCCTCTGAATACAATGCTCTTGGGAAATAAAACATTATCTGAATAAGGACAGATGCAAATCTTAAATCATCTTCACTTCCTACTCCTTGCCCATTATCCTTGAAGAAACAGTAGTTCAAAAACAATGCGGTCATTTTACAGAAATCTAACAGAGCAAGGGCACCTCACAGTGAATTCTAGTGCACACACCACCTTCTGAAACAAGCCCCAGCTCCATACCCCAATCCTGCACAATGGAAAGATGAGAGCTAGAACTCCTAACAGGTGTCAGGAAGGCCCTTTTTAAAGTTTACCTACATTAGCTGACTATCTTATTTATAAATAAGTGAAGTGGGACAGAGTAGCATGCCCAGATGTACAGAGTAAGTGAGTACACATCAGAAGTTACAAAGTGAGCCTTCTGGATTCCAGCGGCCTCTTTCATTTCTCCAGCAAATCTGAAGGTATGAAGACAAAGGAAGCAGGGGGCACTTCTCATGCCTCTGTTAGCCTCCCTGGACTCCAAATCAGAGAAAGTTCACCCTAATCCCCTGTTCCTCATTATGATAGTTTCTCAAAAACATAAAACTATGTAGATCTGAAGTTACCAGAGGGGGTGGGGAGGAAGAAGAGCAAAGGGAAGGGAACACAATGGACTACCAGAGACTTAGGTGTCTTGGTGGTGAGTGTGGTGTGTTAGCAATACTAATTCATATATAATGTTGTAAACCAATGTTCCCTCAATAAAAAGTAATGGAGTTAAAAAATAACTTAAATACAGAATTATGACTCAGCAATCCCACTTTCGCGTATATATGCAGAAGAACTAGAGCGGCAACTGCAAGCCAGTGTTTGAGGCAGTGTCACTACAAGAGTCAAGAGGTAGTACAATGCAAATGTCCACCAATGAAAGAACATATTGCACACACATACAGTAGAATAATGTTAGCTTTTAAAAGAAGGAAATCCTGTCGATTGCTGCAACATGGATGAACCGTGGAGGTATTACTGCTATGTCATACCTAGCAGTTTTTGAAAGAAGTCAGTCAGAAAAAGATGGGCACTGTATGATTCCACTTATATGAGGCATGGAGAACAGTCAAACTCACAGAAACGGAATGTAGGATGGTTGCTAGGAGCTGAGGGGGTGGGGGGGATGAGTTGTTTAGTGGATATAGAATTTCGGAGATGAAAAGGTTCTAGAGATCTGTTATATAACAATATAAATAAGTAACACTGCTGAACTGTACAATTAAAAAATAGTTAAGATGGCAAATTTTATGTTGTTTTTACTATAATCAAAAGCAAACAAAATAAAAGCTTCAGTAACAACGCAGGCAGAACAAACTATCTAGTAGGGAACAAACAGCCAATGAAACTGCCTGTTACGCTTCTGCAACTCTGAAGCGAGAATAAAGCAAGTTCTCAAACACCTTTGACCAACACATTGATCCCTTCAAACCCTTCTAAATTTAAGGGAAACAAAAGCTTGACAGGAATCCTGCCAATTTTAATTTTTACAACAAAAGGACTAATAAATTGCCTCCAAACCTCACATCTAGGTTCAGTGCTGCAAAGTCACCTCAGTTTGCCAGTGGCGCTTGTGTTTGGGCGTTGGGATCTTTCCAAGTCCAATCCTTGTGACACTGTTCACAAACTTGACTTTCCAATCATCGTTTCTGAGATGGCGTTCCCGAAACACAAAAGTCATCAAATGGCAATTTAGAAATAGAAGCAACACACCATAGGTAAGGAGCTATGAATACATCACACAATTTGTCTGGGCATGCAAAGGACCACCTTGGCAGATATCAAGTGGACAAGTTCTATTTCCTCCTAAGGTTTTGTGATACTCTGTCATCAGCTGTCCCAAACTATTTAGATTTGCACACGCCACTAAACAAGACTGATATCCTGCTGATGTGGGCACAGACACAGGTTGCTGTTAAGGATAATTTTAGTGTAATAAGAGTTCCTGAAGCAAAGACTTTTACTGATCAAAGCACTATCCTTCTATCAAAGACTACAGAAGGGCAAATGGCAAAAATTATCACACAAGAACAGGGCCTGCAATTTGAAGTTATTATAATCAAAGTCTTGTTAACACTCTATAAGAGCTTGCTTTATCAAACATTAAAAAGTTAACAAAGAATTAACAAGAGACTTGAGTCAGTCGTAAGGCATTTATTATTTCCCGGAGACGGACAAAGGTTACTACTGTCCCTATTATCCATACATAGTTCTCATCTCACTGTGTACATAGAAACCACAGGAAGAGGTGATCAAAACTCACCTTGGTAACACCAGTCAGTCAGCCTGACAGTGCCCCAAGAGACAACACAGTCTCAGAAGCCTAAGCGACCTAACCACCGAACCAGCCCACCTCTCAGTTCTCAAGTGAGGAAACCAACGCTGCAGGGGAGCGGAAAGTCCAGCAGGCACCCAGATCTCTTGACTACAGAATCCATATTGATAATGGCCTCCTATCAAAAGTCCTTTTTGTCAATGTCATAAAGAAATTTGTGGCTTAAAAGAAAAATTCTCCCTAGATTTTAATGTCCATCAGCTATGCCAGCTTTTCTCTAACAGTAGACTAGTGGAGTAAATGGATAAAGTACACTAAGCTACCATGTCACCTGACAGGACCTTAGGGTATGTTCTTACTTCACCCTTCCTTAAATAAAAACTTACTCCTTTTCAAGTAACTTTTTTGAGTCATTTGTACAACCTATCAGCAGTCACACTGAGGATATATTTTATAGTCTTTACATATCTAAGATATGTTTTATAATCTTTACATCTTATAGTTCCTACTTGTATAACCTTTTAGTTTATTACTTAACACAAATAAATGCGCCATCTTTTTTTATCAGTCAGTTAGACCCTCCCTTTTAAATTGGTCACTTCTCTTATGTTTGTCAGTCAGAAACAAAAAGAACACTATAAAATATCTCTTAACTCATAGCTTTCCTTTTAGCTACAGATAATGTTCAGCTTTGTTGGGAAAGGCTTCAATAAGCACAATCACCACTGATGTAAGCATATAAGTATTCATTTCTTATAACAACAACAAAAAAACCACCCCTGTGTTCTAATGCTTATTCCTCCAACAGTTTTAAAATTTTAAGTGTATTCAAGGTACCTCAAGGTCTTACAATTCTCTAGTATGGCGTCGCTGTAAGGAGAGATACAAGATTTTTTTCTTTCATAACTTGAAGGATGCTTGGAAAACTGCAAATACTTAAGCAAAAGAGGGCAATTTCCAAGAGAATTAGAAAAGGCAGGTCAGTGATAGTCATCAGAGGCTTTCAGTTACAGTCCTGGAACGCAGAGGTCTCTGATTTCTATTACCACGAAAGCAGGCAGGCTGGAGCAAAAACCCAATTCAGAAAATCTCAGGTGGAAATCTGTAAAATGAGGGCCAGTGCCCCTACCAAGACTGTTTTTTCATAGTAATGTTTTTTATAACTTTTTCCAACATGAATGTGACACACAAATCTTTCGATTACAAATGATGCTCCTGAAAGCAGGAGAGGACTACTCCTATCATTTCCTGACACCTAGAGCAGCTGTCTCAAGATTAACAGTGCATTGCCCCCCCCTTCCAGTTGTTTTTGGAGGGGAGGAGGACTGTTCGGGGAGGGGATGACAATTCAGTTATAGCTTCAAATCTTAAGTGAAAAACAAATGAATGTTCTTTCTTCTTCAGTTATTAAAATAATAAATAAAACTAAATAACCCACACAGGGGCTAACCTTCTCCTAGTAGAGTCAGTTTATGTGACTTAAATTTTCTATGCTGAACACGTTCCTTCTTCTCCAAGGAATACAGGCTTCCACTCCTAGCTCCGTCTCTTTCTTCCTTCCTCCTTGGTCATTTGCAGTGAGGGAAAAATCAATTTCTCAACTGCAAGAAAAGCTTTTAAATATTTTTAACCACACATTTTCTCCTAAATCATTCCCTCAATAAATGTTTCAGTGTTCTGATCATTTTAATGTACAGAGGATAAGCCTAAAACAGGTAATTGTAGTAAGATATAAATCAAACATTATCACTTTTTTAATTTTAAAAGTCTTTGTCATTGCTTTTCCTGCCTCCCAAGAGAAGGCCTGAGAGTCACAAATGTCCCTAAACACCTGAAAAATCAAGCCAGCTGTAACCACCAGGACACAAGAACATGTGCCCTCTGAGTGCTTTTGCCGTCTCCCCACCTTCCATTCACATCGCTCTGCAGGGGAGACTCCTTGTGGGAGGAGAAACGAACCCCTGCCTTCACATTTACTTCCACAAGAAAATACTCTAATTAAAACCTCATACACATTTTTACCAGTGCACACACTGGACTAGGCACTGCCCCCTATTTTAAGTTTTCACAACAACCACTATGATGAGTCTCACCTTATACAAGTGACCTGTCCAGTACCTCACAGCTAGTAAGTGGTGAGTAGGCATTTAGTCTCTGACCCCAGGACGGTAAAGCTATTTTTTCTCCAACACCAGCTCTGAGGTGGACAGTCGTGGTGCCTGAACCCAAACCTGCAAGCACCAGATGCTCTGGTCTAGGAGGACTATACAGGCAGAGTGAGAACCTGAGACCCACACAGTTGCAGAGATAGAGACAAAGAGTTAAGGGAAATGTGATAGAATCTTAAAAACTGGAGGCCATGTTAAAGCAAACAAACAAACAGGTCCGCCAGTTTTTCTGTAAGCAGAATATCTCACACAATTACCTCCTACCCTAAGCATCTGGCACCCAAAAGAAAAAGCCTAGCCTATAACTTTTACAGCCAAAACCAAACCCTGTCCCCAACCCTTCCATATCCTCCACAACCCACTGGAGAGCAAGTCCTAGTGATTCTAGTTCAACAGTCTGAATCCTTGTTCTCTCAAGCCCTGTGCACGGCCATAGGTCAGGGCCTTCTCCACCTATCTTTCCTAGACAAACCAGTCTCCTACACGGGCTGCCCTCCCTCCAGCCATCCTCCTTTCCATGTGTCCTCCTAATGCAGATTTTCCTTCAACCCACAGGACTCCTTGGGGTAAAAGTAAGGGAAAAACCACTTTGTTTTATCTAGGGTGACTACAAGTTTACTACTTTACTATTGAGGTAATAAAATTCTGTTTGAACATAAAGATTTTCCTAAGGTTGAAACGTTGATAACCACTAGCCAAGAGTCAGGGCTATGCTTGACAACACACAATGAAGGTGCTCCTGGTACACCCCACCACACTCTCTACCCTTACCTCCTGCCTCCATGTTTGGCCTGAAAGTCCCTTCCCATCTACTAACATTGCCCCTTAGTCCTCTGAGAACTGAAATTTTCTCTACTAACCAGATTGTTTTCAGTGAACCACCAACATCTGTCTTTCTAACACTAACCAGTGTCTGACAGGCAGTGCTCAACATGTACTTCATTCGTTCATGCACTAATAAAAATCAAACACCAATTCAATCTAGTAGTCATGATCCACAGAACTTAAAAACAGAGAGAGACCAAGTAGATGTACTTTTAAAATCTAACTGCTACCACAAGGCTTTCTAATGTCGTTAGCTATAAATGGATTTTAAAAATGGAGTGGAACAGAGAATAATGGCATCTCGTATACAAGTAAACACTACCTGGTGGAAATTAAGTGTGGATGTTTACACGCAATTCTATCCATCCATATATATATAAATTTATGTGTCTGTTAAATTGTCATGTTATGCTTCAAAATGTTGTCAGCTATAAAATAGATCAACAGGACTACTCTGAAGTCCTTCATTTAATTTGGAAAAGACAACCTCTATGATAAAATTCATTTCAGACAATAATGGTGGTAGATGAGTGTGCCAGTTAAGATGGCTCCCTGAATATGAGGAAGTTAAAAAAAGAAAAGACCTACATGTGGGCGACCTGAAGATTACAGCTGATTAAATGCACAAAGAAAGCCGAACAAGCACACCTGCTAATTCAGTGCCGAGGGTTTGGGTTTCGAATTAGTATCAAGTGTGTCATACAGCCCTGCCTCCCCTCCATCCTGTATTTCTCAAGGCAGTCTTGAATACCTCTACATTATTTACAAGCATCCCTACTACACTGGCCTTCAGTTCAGCTATTTCTTAGGATGCCTACAACACAATCATGTGACTAATAAAGTTATTTCACATAGATGTTCAAATGTGCGCAGACAACCCCATGGTGGTTACAGTTAGGAGCTCATGGCAGAAACTACCCATGCACACTAATTCTCTGTAGAGCGAACAGATCTAGGCACAAGCTTTTCACACGAGAGGCACATAAAGAACTAACAGATTTGGTCTGTGAACTTATTTCTCCAAAATCTGTACATAAAATTGCTTTTAGATTGTCAACCCCACAACTTGCAAACCTGTGTCCCCGACTAGAGGAAAGGGAAAAACTGACCACTGGGTCAAGCTGGCTAGACAAGACACAGCCTTGAGGCCTCAGCAAGTTGCTGTTAACCACATAAGACAAAGTCTGAAATTACACATCAGTTAAAATGACAGTGACAACAACAGTACTGCAATCTGCTTGTGGCCCAGCCCGAGAGAGACAAACGGCCTTTGGCTGTCCTAATAAAATGGAGGTATTCTAGGAGCCACATACTCCAATTAGGACATTGCACTCCCCATTGTGGTTGGCTACCAGTCACCAAATTAGCCTTAAAGTCACAGTATAAGAGTCGAGGAGGAAAGTCATCAGCAACATTTATAAATTTCTAAGCAGTCATTAAACGATCAAATGCCAATGTCTGGCATTCATCCAGCTGAGGCTAAAGATGACACATAGGAAAAGAAGGAAACTGCAGCCCAAGCTGAGTGCAGTGTCTCTTTGGAGATGGCCCCATCAACCATGGGAGCGTGCAGGAAATCTGGCAAGTAAAGGCACAAAGAGGAGAAGTGGTCCAGAAACAGTCGAATAACCTGACAAAGGCACAGACAACTAAAGAATCTTTAGCTCCAGCTCTTTTTTAGACCAGGAAGAACTGAACCCTAGGACAGACAGTAGAGCACAAAAGGAGCTGAGCCAAACCGAGAGCATCCCATGAAGGAGAGTCACAGATGAGCTGCACAATGGCTCTACCAGTTACAAACAATGCCCCACTCCTGCAGAAGTCAGCAGTAAAGCAGGGAGAGTGGACTGAGCAAGAATGGAAACCTAAGACAAATCTTTATCTTAGAGTAATCCTAGAAAGATGAATATTCAGGATTCTAGAAATCAGTTGGTCCTGTTTCTGCTTATAACTAGGGGTCTTCAATAATGAATGCGGAAAATACCTCAAGAGAAATGAATCAAGCTTTTAATAGGAATTGTCTTTTGAAGTGGCACAGATTGTGAGAAGGGGAAACGTTGTCCACTTTATCACTTTTAAATTTTTGTAATGCAATGCATTGCATTGTGATTAATGTACAATGTAATTAGTGCCAGGCATTATGTTATTATGCATTTTAATGTGAAACTCAAACCGGTGACTTTATAGTGGCATAATAATTAAGGGGAAACCTTCTCCCAGAGAGGTGATATTTAGTAACTGATCATGAGTGAGCATCTAAAAGTTAAGGCATCTAACAGCATTCGGGTTTATCTGAGGCAGAGTAGAGACTGTTTTCAAAGACCTTAGTGATCAGTGGAGCTGGAATATGGATCCACTCAGCTTTAGTGCACACAAGAGAGCAGGAAACAAGTGCTGCTATGGACATGGGAAAAAGAACACTCTCACACTTTGGGTGGGAATGCAAATTGGTCCAGTCACTATGGAAAGCTGCATGGAGAACTCTCAAACTACTGAAAATAGAACTACCATTCGATCCAGCAATCCCACTTCTGGGAATCTACCTAAATGACACCAAAATACTAATTCAAAAGAACACCTGTACCGGGATGTTTCTCACAGCACTATTTACAATAGCCAGGATATAGAAACAACCTAAATGCCCCTAAATAATTGGATCAGAAAGTTATGGTATATGTTCACAGTGGAATATTATTCCGCAATCAAAAGATAAATTTGATACATTTGTGATAACATGGATGGATTTTGAAGGAATCACGTTAGTGGAAATAAGCCAGAAAGGAAAAGAGAAATACTGGATGATCCCACGTATGTGCAGATATAGGAAACAAAACAAAGGACAGTAAAGCTAACAAACTGTCAGCAGAACTGAAGCACAGAGCAACGGAGGGGGAGTGGGGTAAAATCAGGAGAGGAGTGAGCACAAGAGATTAAGATGATGGTTCACAGGTGACAAGGGACTGGGAGACCCTTGGAATATACAATGATGTGAAAAATAAATACATGTACAATCAAATAAAAAGAAAGGAAAAAAAAAGAGAGAGCAGGAAGCAGAGATACAAGGATCAAAGGCGTTTCTTGGAAACTTGAACCACAGAGGCAAGGTGGCTCTATGGACGAGCAGAGAGAGGTTCAGGTTGAAGACAACATGGAGGGCTTGGGTTCCCGCAGATTTGCAAGATGATACAAAACGTAGTATTCAGGCAGGGACGACTGGACATTCCTCTTGCTTCATTCAGCTATTTCTTAGGATGCCTACAACATAATCATGTGACTAATAAAGTTATTTCACATAGATGTTCAAGAAATCTACAGAGTGTGCAGAAATTTAAACCCAGATGCCAAAATTTTTATTAGCCTCAACCAATAACATGTCTCCACCACCCAAAGATGTCACTACCTTAGAGTTCTGACAATTCTTAGGCTTTCAAGAGAGATCAAAACTAAGAACTGAGCAAATTTCCTTGACAATAGCCTAATGAAAATACAAAAGAGATAAGAACTGTGGGAAATGGACATGTTTGAGAAAATGAAAAGACTAAGTATTCAGGGAAGTGTAACATTTTTACATAATACACTCACTGCTTGTTTTATACACAAGGTCTATTTCCCCAAAATAGGCTACAAGTAGGTATGGGACATGCGAATAAGGTATTCATGTCACTGTATCGATAAAATAATCAGGAATGGTGCTCTATTAGTATGCTCTGTCATACTCTTAAGAAGGGTGCTTGGTCCTGAAGGTCCCAAGAAGAATAGACAGATTCCTAGTGACAAAATCAAGAAGCAAATTTACAAGTTAATAAACTTACGTGTAAATGACTAATATTTATCTTAATTTATTTTTACAAAAATCTTAAAGGAAGCTGTACATTATTGGTTGTTTTTCCTTTTTTAAAGGAAACAATCAATGGTGAACATCATACTGCCATTTAGTTTTATTTCTGAATCAAGACTATTAATCTGTGTGCAAATGTGTTGTGAATATTATCTATTATCATATGCCCAGTACTCACCAACTTTGGTGTTTTTATTTTTTAACTTGAGGGTGTATTTTTGGTAAATATATATACATTATATATATATACATATATATATAATATATATATTATATATAAATTAAAAAACATATATATATATGTTTTTGTTGAGGTAACACTGGCTTATAACACTATATATGATTCAGAGGCACAGGTTCACACTTCTTCATGTGTGTGCTACGATACCACAACTGCCACCACCACAGCATCTACACTTCTCTACTACAGTCCATTGGTTCTCTTTCCCATATGACCCCTTTCTACCCTACCCCCACTCTGGTCACCCTCAGTTCTACAGTCAGATCCTGGGTTTGTTTTGCCTGTTTACATGCGTGAAACTGTCCAGCACATGTTCTTTTCCTTCTGATTTAAGTCACTTAATATAATCCACTCTAGTTTCATCCATGTTGTCACAAATGGCAAGATTTCATCTTTTTTCATAGCTGAGTAGTAATCCATTGTGTATATACACTACATTTTCTTATTCCAATAATCTATTTTGGGGCATTTAGGCTATTTCCATAACTGTGCTATTGCAAATAGTGCTGTAGTGAACATGCGAGTGCAAAGCCCCATTCAAATTTGTGTTTTTACATTCTTCAGCCAGATAGGAGCAGAACTGTTAGATCATATATATACCATCTCCTTTTGTGAGAACAGCTCTATGTGGTTCTAGGCAGAATTGCCCTGTTCTTATATCCCTCCAGTCCCCACACCACAGTTCAGAGCCTAGTAAATTATAGCCTCCCTACCAAACACCCCCAATGTTTTCAACTAGACACAGAAAAATGGGGTAAGTGGTGAACAGCAAAGCCTCCTGGTACATGGAAGCCATATTCCATCCTAATTTCTCTTCTTCCAGGACCTGTCTGCACCTTGCCCTTTCCTTGTCTGTTTAGCTTTTCCCTTGATCATGAAAGATAGCACAGTATCTTTCCCTGAAAATTCTGTCAGAAAGTACCTCCCTCTACCATGCCATGATCCTAGATTAGAAACACACCAGTCTCCAACTATCTGTTAAATATTCCTAGGTAGTTGGAGCAGGTATGTTTTACATGTATTACTTCCTGCTTTTCACCAAAGTCTTGGAGACCTCTTCTAACAGTAGCCATTTTTAGCAACCTGCTAACCATGATCTAGCATTAAAAGATTATCTAGGCCAATCAGCATCGAAGCTCAACCCCCACAACACAGAGATTTAAACTAGAGAAAACTTGGATATTGAGTCATTTAGCAATGTGGTTAAAAGACAACAGACTGACAAGAAGTAGAGTTGAAACTACTGTACTCCAAAGGTAGGTATGAGCTAAATTAAGAGGAAGCAAATAATATTTGTTAAGTAAATGTGGCTAGGTAAATAACATTTAGCTAGCAAATATTATTGTTCATTACAATGAATGAGGAACAGGGCCCAACTCAAAGATGAAGGAAAATGCTCACAAGACCTCAGCAGCCTAAATTAGAAATGGATTTCTCAGTCTTATATACACCTGAAATGTTGCAATAACCTCTGCTCCCCTTCCTTCTCCCTACTCCACCACTCACATATCCTTTTTCATTCATTCAGCTAACTCAAGTGAAGCTGTTCCTTATAAGAAGAAAGACTTACTCAAAAATAATTCTGCACCAGGAGTCAATGCCAATCAGCTTGTTATTGTGCTTCCTAGGATCCTCCCCACTGATTCACTACTTCATGTGATCAAGTGAAAAGTACTGACAAATCCACAGGTTAATAAAGAAAATGGCCTTCTTTAACTGGATGTTAAAAATCAAAATATAATTTAAGAAATTAACATGTATAGCAACAATTTTCTTTACAAATGGTACTACAAAAAATGGTGGCTCAATTAGACCTTCGAGAACTGAACTGCATATTAACTTATAACTTTATTTGGATATTTTCATTTTGTTATCATCATGTGATATTTTATCATTAAAGTGTACAGGGTTTTATAAATGTCCTATATACAAATTGTATTCATTCATTCATATATGGCAACTGTCACAGGCCTACTTTGGCAGAAAATTGGCAAAGAAACTAAACTATAGGTGAATTTAATTTTGGCAACTAATCTGACTATAAGAGCCCCCAACATTCACCAGTAGGCTTTTTTGGATGATCTCATCCAGGTAAATAAAAAAGTTCCTAAGTCTATAGTACTTTCAGATGCCTACAGAGGATGTGCCATCTGTTCCCAGGCAACTGCCAAATAAAAATCACAGGGTTACAAAGTTTGGTAGCTCTCACAGATTTTATGTTCCTTTTTTACTAGTATACCGTTATTATTTATATAAGATAACTGAAGGAAAAATGAGGTACTAAAACATGCTACAATATTGAAAATGGCTTGCTAAAGGAAAGACACCAGAAGAAAACAAACAAGCAAAACAACAACAAAAACCCATATGATTCCGCTTATGTGAAATGTCCAGAGTATGAAAATCCAGAGTCAGAACATAGATGAGTGGGTGCCTGAGCTCAAGTGACTCAAGTGCAAAGTGACTGATAATGTGTGGGAGATATATTTTTGTGGAAATGAAAATGCTCTGGAATTAGTGGTCAGTATATTAAGAACCACTGAATTGTATACTTTACTGGGATAAATTTAATGATATGTAACATATCTCAATAAAGTTAAGAGACACACACAAGGAAAGAGCCAGAAAAAGCACAGAGGAGAAAATCATTTAAGTTTTCCCTCTTTAGCTTACATAGGCAGTCTTCACATAAAGAGACATTACATTCCCTAAAACCAATTACAAATCAACTATAAAATGTACAGAATTTTCTCAACGAAATAGTGACTGGAGTCTCAGACTAAACTAAAGAAAACTTCCTGGTGGAGTAGGAAGACTGGGAAGTTATAGACAAGGCTAAGATGGACAGGAGTCAAAGAGAATGGAGATCAAGAGTTCTCTGAACTTTGGTTGATGACTGTGAGTACTTTGGTGGTGGGAGAGTAATGTGACCACACTTGAGGGTAGAAATCCTACACTGTCAAACTATTAGCAAGAATGTAAAACTATGGTACTTCATTAAATAATGAAAAAAAATGGCTAAAAAAAAAAAGCGTTCTCTGAAGTGACTGAAGTATGAGAACTTAGGCTTCAGGAGACTGAGGGGCAAGCCTGGAGACTGAGGTGAGAGGGGATGGCTGACTTTCCCAGCCCTGATCCACACCTTTGGTCTGAGGCAGAACAGAATCTGATGTGGAATTAAGAAACAGCAGGAGGCTGACCATGGAACTACCATTCAACCCAGCAATCCCACTTCTGGGAATCTACCCAAAGTTGTGATACAAAAACACTAACAAAAAAGACCTGTACTCTGATGTTTACTGCAGCACTATTTAAAATAGCCAGGATACGGAAACAACCCAAATGCCCCAAAACGAATGGATCAAAAAGTTGTGGTATATGTACACAATAGTATTTTATTCAGCAATCAAAAGACAAATTTGAGGCATATGTGATAACATGGATGGATCAAGAAGGAATCAAGTTAGTGGAAATAAGCCAGAAAGATGAAGAGAAATATGGGATGATCTCACCTATCTGCAGGATATAGGGAAAACAAGCAAACAAAAGGACAAGGAAAATTTTATACTGCCAGCAGAACTGAAACATAGAACAAGAGAGGGGGAGAGGGGTAAAATCAGGGGAGGGATGTGCGTGCACAAGGGATTAAGATGGTGCACAGGTGACAAGGTGGTGGCAGAAACTCGGGGTAGAAAATGATGTAAAAAATAAAACATGTGCTATCAATTTAAACAAAATAAAATTAAAAAAAAAAAAGAAACACTAGGAGGAACTCAAGCTGATTTCAAAATGGGGCTATTTATAACAGTGAAGGGAAAGAAACTGGAAGAAGCTGTACCCAAAAAAGAGAAAGGAAAGTTTCTTATATTCCTATGGACACCATGTGTTTACAGAAAATAAACTGAGGGCGTAACCTGGGAATACATCAATGACCTAAACAGACTTTCTCTCCAACAGCTTTCATGATTCTCTTTGATATGATGAATGTTCTTTCAGATTCAGATTTGACAGACAATGGTGATAAATTACCTGGCACTAGGGACCATTGCCTTTCTCACAAATAATACAAAATGCTTAATTTAGGTAAAGAGCCTTGAGAGTGGAAGAGGAAAATACTGCGTAGCTATTAAATGCCTGTTAATTCTGACTATAAAAATCCACTACATCATGCAAGCAATTTTCCCCTTGGAGCATGAAAAGTATCCATCTGAATAGGGTATTTGGGTGTGCAAATATGAAAAGATCGAGCTTCACTCTCAAGAAATGAGTCCAAGTTTGAGGCAGTCTATTCCTTGAGAAGTCCAAAGCAGACATGGTTTTGAGAAGGGCTTCAGAGACCTGCAAATTGGCCTCTTCTGCATTCTGCTGCAGTGGAAACTGAAGCAGTCAAGCCCAAGCCTATCCCCAGTGTCTTGCTCTCCAAGTTCCAATGTTCTTGTATTACTCAACCGGTCCTCTTCAAGTGATTCCCCCCGCCTTTTGCCATCATTCTTTCCTCTAAATTACTAGAGCAGTAAGGCACTTTTACTTAATGCTGCATCAAATGGGTCTGATCTTCCTAAAACAGATCATTCCACACCATGTCTTAACAGACCTCTTCACATATTCAGAAACAACCTGGTTCCTAACACTCATTAGAAGGAAGTCAAATATTTTACATATTTTACAGATGTGTGTGTGTACAGTATATAGTATATATGTTTATTCATTTTGGCTGGGGGACTATGTATTAACAGTCTTAATCTACTTTGAACAATTTCTAAGTAAAACAACCTTAGAGAGGCCAATTAAAAACAAATAAAGCCAGAATATAAACCACTAGTTAAAAAGCATATAGCTAGAAAAGCAATAAGACATCTCCCCACAATGATACACAAACATCTTTCATGGATTTAAAGTAAATTTTCTACCACTGCATGCAGGTCTGTCTTAAGATAGAGTACATGAGTAGTACAGGACTTAATGACAGCTTGAAATTTGCAGTCAACTGGGAGAAAAGTGGTGGCCAGTTCTTTCATTCTCCAGGTATAGAATCCAGTTCTCTCATTCTCCAGGTACAGAATCCAGTTTTCCTGAGGTAATATGATATTTTCAGATTTTATCTGCTAACAGTAGTTTTTTCAGTACATACTTTTCAAGTGTCCCCACTAATTTAAATAAACACAGGAGAGCTAATTTAGGCCCAGAGATGCCGCAACCCTTCCAGAGATTACAGCTGAGAAAAAGGTCTTCAGTGACAGGGGCCAGAATGGGGTGGGGGAACTCAATCACCTCTTTAATGAGAAGGAGCCACCCAGACAATGAGGCCAGGGATTAGGGAAAGAATGTGCTCCTCCTGCCAGGGGCATAATACCCAGTGTGGACAGAAAATGAAGCATTCTTAGGTGTTAAGACATCAAAACACAAGCTGACCTACTTACTAAGGGTAAGGACAGACTAATATTTTAGAAAAGAAAAAAAATTACTTTAACGAGGAAACGCAAGATAGTAAGATTTGAATATTAAGAAATGCTTCGGTCATGTTCTAGCAAAGTGTTTCTCAGAGGGTATCATGTGCCTTACAAATGCAGAGTTCTGTTCCAGCCCCTACAGAGGACATAATGAACCTCAATTTCTGGAGGTTGGGAGGGAAGCTTAGGAATGCTCACTGCAAAGGAGTGTGCTCTTAAGCCTTCTCCACACAAAACCTGCACTTGAGAATAATGATGACGTTTCAACTGAGAGCATATGGGAAGGTTGTAGAGGACTGCCTTTATGGCTACACTGTATCTATTTAATACCTACTGGGAACCACAAAAAAGAAATGCTTCTTTGTAAATAATGATTCAATTGATACATTATTCCTCATTAGAATTTAAAATCACATTTGCCAACTACTTACTGCTTTATAAATACCCAAGACCAGATATTGGTATTTTAAAGCCCTTATTTGTTCCACAGGATCTAAAAAGTTTTAGCCAATAAAACCTATCTAAGTGAGATCCTTGAGCAGCATTGTCTAGTCACAGCCATCAGTCACATGTGACTAGCAGCCACATGAAATGTGGGTAGCAAAATACAAAATGAATTGCAAAGACTTAATATAAAAAGTATCTCATTAAAAATCTTTTATACTGATCATCATATCCATATTTTGGTTACACTGGTTAAAATACCTTTATTAGAAAATGCAAAATCCTATGTGGTTAATATTCTATTTCTTTTAAACAGCACTGACTAATCTGGGTATTTAAAGTAAATCATTTTGTTGACTGATTAAATGCTCCACCAAAATTGTTGGTCACTCAAGTTAAATAGCTATGTTTAAAGGGAATCTGGCTTATATACACAGCCAGTAGTAATTGTTACTTATTCTCTGCACACACTACAAAAAGGTACAGTTCCATGCTTTCATGTCCACTGCCCTTGATCCCCTGGTAACTATGTGAACTCAAGGTCAATTTCTTTTGCAAAGTCTGCAGTTTTGCAGAAAGGCACTTATGCAAAATTTTGGCTCATAAATGTTGGCGACAACTCCCAAAGTCATCTCATTTTTTTCAAATGTTCTTTCATATATAAATACAGGCTTTCTCCCATGCCGCCTTGGTGGCGGTGGCAGTGGATTCAGGGCCACCCGGGGGCCTGCTGGGTACCGCTGTGCTCCCAGTCTCTCCAAAAAATGAGGCTGGGGGGGAGGACTGGTACGTGGTGTTAGGGAGGCATGCCCAACCATCTAGGCCCTGCCCCCACACAGGGAGGTGCCACATGGAGGAGGCTGGGGGGGAGGAAATGTCCCTTCCACTTCACTCTCTCCCCACCTAATCTTCTTATATCTTCAAGAACATATATAATACGAACTCCATCATAGAAGAGGTGAGGGACCAGGTAAAGTCCAGCCTACGAACCAGAGCTGGACAAAGAAGAGGAACTATTGAGAGAAACAGCGTGTACTAGACTGGAGAGGCAAATATGGAAACACGATGTCATGAAGTGCACCTATGCGCTCACCGGGTCTGAAAGAGCCAAGACCTCATTTTGAAGGTACCTTCTAGGTAAGCAAGGCACCTCCCCCAACTCATGGGAGAGGAGAGGAAGGCCAAGGAGTGGGAGGATTGGCCCCACAGCAAACCTGCGAAAGGAGACAGAGGAGATGATCTACAGTGGCCATGCACAGATGCCCGTTTATCCAGAGAAACCTCTTCACCGACACTGGCTGGGGGTAAGACCCCTTAAACCTGAAGCTAGAACAATGAAACAGCAGAACAAAAGGAGATGATGGCCTGCAACGAGAAAGCATGGACAGACCACAAATGGGTATGGACTGGCCGCCCAATGCAGGTTAACACTGAAAACCTGCCCCCACTGTTCCTCTGGTCTCAAGAACACAGTCCCTCACCCAGTGAAAAGACACCACCCCAGGAAAGAGACTAATGGATTTAACACAGACTAGCAAACAACAAAGAGAGGGGTTAGAGTGAATGGAAGAGAAACCAGAGGGAGGGGGAGGTATCCAAAAAACCATTTACCGAAATTGTGATTTAAAAAATGTAAATAAAAATTTTAAAAAACATAAAAGCACAAGTTGTTAGAGAAATTTAACATTTGATTTAATGAGAGTATGTCTTACAATGAAAGAAAAATCCCGATATTCCCTTAGGGTGTTCTATTACAATTAAAGAAGGGGGGGGAAATATATACATATATATATATATATATATATATATATATATATATATATATAGGCTTTCTCCTACTACCTATGACATTATTTTTGGGAAAAATCAATCAAAATTTCTGAGTGTGAAATTAGATGTTAAAATATTTTCATGTATTTAAAAAATACATTTCTTATTTTGGAGGGGAAACATGCAAAGCCATCTAAGAAAAAAGCAAAGTCACTCAGAAATAAACTGCATGTCCTGGTGTATATCCTTCTAATCTTTTAACTTACTCTTTGTGAAAACAGACATAAATACATTAACTTTAATTATTTTATCAACATTTATCAAGTCAAATATTGTCAGTGCAATATTTGAAATTCAAAAACTTCCTCCTCTTCCCCTAATTGGTGATTTTGAAAAATACGCAACCATAAACACCCATCATTTGTAAAAAGAAAACATTTACTACTTACATCTCACTAAACATTAAACTGCTATGCTTTGCTTTTACTTCAAATAAAATGCTGGTTTCCAAAAACTGAGCTGATACTGAATCATTTTCTTCATTACGACATGTCCCTAACTCTGAGGCAATCTGGCCAGAGGTCAGGAATGAGGGTATGCCATCATGGGATGTGGGCAATCATTTACAGACGCATGAAAATCACTGCACACAGCACCCTACGTCAGGCTGAACTGGCATGATACTATCTCCTTGCCACATAGCATGATAGGCAAACGCTCTTCTGACCTTCCTTCTCAACAATAAGCATTGAATTTTAGGCATATGCATATACCTTACCAGCTTCACATGTATATAAAACTTTTAAATCAATCCTGATCATTTTCAAAACAGCCCTGTGTCTTTTTCAGAGCAGAAGATTTGCGAGACTCCCTCTTGAGCCAAATTGTCTGAGGCGGGTACTTCCAGATTAAGTATCTCTACGTTTTTAGAAAATGCGCTGCTTTCATTTCCACTAAGTAGGTTATGGAGATGGGAGAGTTTGGCTCACTGTGCTTCATGGAGCATTTCCCTCTGGTGCTTCTGACTAAGGAGGAGAGTGATGAAGGACTGAGCTATGTCTCAAGCAGAAAAGTTTAAGGGGAATGTAAAGATTCAAAGCTCACTAGAAAGTGACCCAACTCCAACTCTTTGTGATGATAAATTGGCATTTGACAAGCTGACTGATTGCAGGTCTGATTCCTACATTTTGAAAAAAAACTGAAAACTGCTACACATTATACCAGAGAAGCCATCTTGCCTGTGAAATGTCACACTGAATCTGATACTCCAAAAATGACCACATGTCCTTGGATTTTATTCAACCCTGACACTGACCATCCAAAGGGGCATAGAGACCCCACAGGTCAAGGGATCCATCTATAACACTAGTCTCCACTTCAACGCCAAATATAAGGGCCCTGCACCTGTGCTTTAGATTTACCGGCCACAAATACACATTGAAGGCATCCCACGACCAACCCCTCTAAGGTTTGATAATTTTAACAATTCATGGAGCTCAGGATAACAGTTTATATCCTTATGTTTTCCCATTTATTATAAAGGTTATAACTCAGAAACTGCCAGATGAGGAGGTGCATACCACAAGGCATTAGGAGAAAGAACTCTCATGTCTTCTAAGGCCTCACAGTCTTCCATGGTTGTGTTCCCCAAGTCAGAAGTTCTCCAAACCCTGTCATTTAGGGTCTCTTATGGAGCCTTCATGATGTAGGCAGAATGATTAAATCACTGGCCTATGATGACTGGACTCCATTTCCACCTCCCCAGAGGTTGGTGGGTAGTGCTAAAAGCTCCCCCGCCTTCTACTCTATAGGCCTTTCCAGTAACTAGCCCCATCCTGACTTAGACCATTAGCATAAATCCCAGTGTGACAAAAGCAGATAGTAAGTCCGATAACTTCCTCCACTTGATTAGATGGCTTTCCTGGTATCAATAAAAGCATTTTTTTTCCAATACCATTTAACCTAGATGTAACATGTTTCCTTTTCCTGGGTCACCTCATGATCTTTTTAACAGGTCTGATTTGCCTATTATCAAAACTCCACAACAATGATCTTTGAATCATTTTGTAGTTTACTAAATAGAGAGGAACAGTCCAGTAGCACTCTGGCATCAGGTGGTTTCCAGCCATGTATCAGCAGTGTGAAAACTTGGGAAAACTAAATTTCTCCGTGCCTCACTATCCTCATCGGTACATTGTATATAATATTCCCCCTGATATGGTTGTTGGAGTCCAGTATGGGTTGACAAGCGATATGGTCAGAGCAGTGTCTGGCACACCACAAGTATCATATTAGGTATTTGCTGTTATTACTCTAACTGTTCGGGACGCAGACAACTAAGGAGGTACAACATGCTAGGAAGTCTAAGGCACTGGGAAATCTGCTCTGGAACTACAGGAAAGGACAGATACAGAGAGCAAAACACTACTCAGCAGATTTTAAGTAAATTCTTAAAAGGGAGATGATACACAGTAACCTGGAAGTCCAAAGTGAATGTCTCATGATGAAAGGAGATGTCATCACTAACAGAAATGGCTCTAGAGGTGCATGAAGATACAAGAAAAAGAGGAAAGAGACTAAAGTCAAACTAATGCACAGTGTGAACTAGGATCATGGCTTCGGTAGGGTCCCATGTTAATAAATAAGCTAGAAAAAGAAAGCTCCAATTCTACAGTGACCATCTGATTAATCATTCACTCCCACTTCTCCTTCCCCTCAATAAGGCAAGTTCAAGAAAGATCTTTAAATCATCACCACTCAAGAGAAAAATTATCCACGGCAGATAAACAGCCAGTGAGATCATCCCAGGACCTTGGAGGAAGACCATCAAGGAAGGGCTCTTTTCTTCTAGATAATCTGAGACCTGGGTAAGTGATTCCTGGGACAAGAGAATCCCAGGAGCCTGAGACCAGCACATAAAGACAAAAGCTAAAGTAAGAGAAACTGTCCTGGCCACAACATTTAGGCTTGGAGTAAGTCTTGCTCAAAGGTCTCCTATAGGATCAATAAACTGTGATTCAAACCACTTTGGGTTGGGTTTCCTTTTGCTTAGGCAAGAGAACTGTGAATGATACTTGCCTCATAATTAGATTACACTGTAAAAGTAACAATAAAGTAAGCTATATTCCCAGTGAACAGGAAGTTCCCCTGTTGACGTCATAACTTCAATTTGCTTTGTCACAATTAGAGACATTAAGGGAAAAGTTATAAACCCACTTTTCTCACCTGTGAAACATTTTAATTGAGATCTTAACTGAATAAACTCAGCACTATGGCCTTTTGCTTGCCTCAACTCAGCACTACTGAGTTTTCATCACAATAGAACCCTTTCTTGATTTTTTAGGATAATTTCAGGGCAAAACACCCCCTACCTCAAGTAGGACCATAGTCGAAGTAAACTGCATATTCAACAGCAAGACAGGAGTTAGAAACCACAGAGTAAAGGCTGCCTTCCTGAAAATTTCAATGAAATCTATGGCAAACTTAGCTGGTAGGGCACTAGACGTACCCTCACCAGTTTTAAGTAATGGCTTTTCAGATCTAAAATCCTTATTTGTGATAATAACTAACTTGGATCACTCAAAGTATTCCACTGTAACAGGTCCATTATATCATAGTCAGGAATTACAAAGGCTAGTTCATAAATTTTTTGTCTACAAGGTAGAGAGTATGCTTCAAGTATTTTGAAACACAAGACAAGGCAAGAATGAAAGCATTCTTGCAAACACAGGGCAGGTCTTGCTGAACTGCTGTGGCAATCACCTTGTGATTTTGGTCTCAGGACTGATCTCCACATATGGAACTGGCTACTGGCTACCTTCTAGGATGGTCAGTTTGCTCTTTTAGAATAAGTTATAGGATCGGTGGGCCAATCTCCTTTGGGGACAGGGTGGGTGACTTTTAAGGAGTGCTGCCAGGCATCCCTGCCTCTATTTTGGGGAGGAGACTCACCTGCCAGGGCCTTGATGCGGGACCGCTCAAAGAGCCTTGCCGAGCTATTCTCGTTGTCCCAGTCGTCCACATCCCAGCGGTTGTTAACATCACTGTACTGCTGCTGGATCTCAATGTTATCGTAGTCTGTGGCTACTGTGGTCGTCATCTTGATCTCTCTCAGCTGCTCCTCCACATCAGCTCCTTCTTAGAGTTCTGTACCAAAAAAAAAAAAAAAAAGGAAAGTGTCTTTAAATATCTTCAAGTGGATAGGGTCCCCCCCAAAATCTACTGGGATAAACAATTCATATACATAAAACAACTCATACATAGTAAGAAGAGGTATCTTGGAATTAAGAATTCACACATATTTTTTTTACATCATTGTCTATCCCGAGGTCTTCCCACCTGTGAACCATCATCTTAATCTCTTGCGCCTATTCCTCCCCCAGTTTAACTGCCCTCGCCTTTCTTGCTCTATGCTTTAGTTCTGCTGATGGTTGATTTAAAGTTCACATGTCCTTTTGTTTGTCTGCTTTCCCTATGTCCCGTATATAGATAAGATCATCCTGTATTTCTCTTTTTCTTTCTGGCTTATTTCCACTAACGTGATTCCTTCTAGGTTCATCCATGTTATCACAAATGCATCAAATTTATCAAGACTGGTTCTCAACCTTACTCATACATGTGTGTGTCACCTTGGCCGTGGTGCCTGTTAACATCTCTGAGCCTCAGTCTCCCCAACCATTTGGGGAGATGATGTTCCAAGGCTGCTGAGAAAACTGAGTAAGATGATGGATACCCAACCAAAAGGTGGGCTACTTCCTTCTTACTGAAGTTTAAACTTTACAACTTTCAAATGACATCCGAGATGGATAAGTATGAGTGATGACTATTTTGGATCTGGTGGTGTGGGAAGGGTCTCTGAGCTGGTATTTAAAATGAGATCTCAAGGTCAAAAAGAAAGAGGTCATACCCCAGGAACAGCATTTCAGGTACAGAAACAATTCTTAGAAAGGCCCTGTGATAAGAACAAGAAGTCAGAACAGCTAGTGAGGTGGGCAGGGAGAGAAGCAAGGAGTGGAGGCTGGAGAAGCAGGTGGGGTTGGACCAGGTGTGATAGAAGCACAGATCACTAGATGTGTGTTTTAAAAGATCGAGTCTGGTGCTGTGTGAGAAGCAGATTATAAGAGGCAGGACTGGGTGATTAATTTCCAATGGTGTGGTTAAATTCTGCACATCTTAAATGTGAAGTTACCGTATTTAAGTTAAGAGGAAGGGCAAAAGGAACAAAAGGAAGAGTAAAAAAGATGCCTGCCCCTTAAGTGGCAGGAGAATGTCAAAAGGGAGAATGTTTTGTTTTCTTCCCCACCCTCCCGTCTCATCTCCCCTATCAAGACTAGCTTCGCTTACTGACAGTCTGGTTTCACTACACACAAAAATATGCACATGGACCAGAGTGAGCAGGTCTCATCACGAAAGCATGCAGCAACAGTACCAGCCACCAGCCAGCACCCAACTCATCAGTGCAGAAAAGCAACACTTCTTCTGCACTTCACATGCCACTTTTCTCAAGTTCTAGCACACAGCATTATACAACACAATCAACCTCGTTTCCATGGCAAATAAGTTAAACTGATACAAACTAGCAGCATCTTAAGTGGTGCTGTGCGCCATTTGCATACCAGAAAGTGGTACAGTACTGGTGGCACAGGCACAGAAACGCCTCCTCTCTTGCCATTAGCTGTTTTCTCATATGTGACAGGAACATCAATCACACACCATTCACATGGCCAGGGACGGAGCACCATACCCCCTAAGCACAGAGCCGCAACACCTGTAACGTGTCACTGTTGCTCAAAGCAAAATATCCGTCCCCTTCATTAAACCCCTTTTACTGTCTCCTTCCTAACTTCAGGGCCGCCCTCATTTACTAGAGTTCGCTTTTTAAAAAAAAAATGTTTTAATTTTTCAAATCATACCCTCTGTAAATAGTATCTGCCTTGGTATTCTGCCCTGCCTTATTACACACAGTTCTCTTGACCTCCTTCCATTTTGTTGGAAGATGAAACAGCAACATTTCATCTTCCCGTGTGGCTGAGTAATATTCCATTGAGTGGATATAATACTTCTTCTTGATCCAATCCACTGTCAGTGAGTGAGAAACATCTTGAATTGAAGTAAAATCAGGATCCCCAACAGGCACACAAAATCAATACCAACAATATAAATTTATCAATGCCAAAAATGAAAATTTAACACACTAAAACAATGAAAATTTATTATGTAATTACAAGATTTCATAAAAATATTTAAAAAACCTTCAGAAACTGAAGCCAATAAAGTATATTGGCTTGCCTTACAGTTGCTTTTAATAGATTACATCCTTCAAAAATAAAAATCAGTATTGTCAGTAACCATTTGAACTTGGAGATTGTTAATTTTCATGATTATTTTAATAACAACTTAAGTAAAATTCAGCACCAGACACTGCATCTCCAGAGAAGAAAAATGTAAAAGTGCAATTAATTACAAATGTTTTAAAAGTACAGAAAATACAGTTAAACCCAACTCAAGGTGAAATCTAAACACCCGTGCCTTTCTCTAGATTCATGTTGGCTATTTGGTGCCATCTGCTGACCAAGGAGAACACCTCACCCCAAGGTCTCCAGGGATGTGGCCTATACCCCAACTTCCACCACATCTGACTTCTGTGTAAGCCCCATTATGACCCTTTTCCTTCTCCCAAATCTGTCTTCCTACTACTGACTTAGTCCTAAATTCCCCACGGCTTTCCACACATTCCTCAACGCGCAAGTGCTAACCTTTTCCTTAAGCTCAGTCATTCAGAGCAAGGAAGCACATTTTTCCAAAGTATTTTTCTCTAATGGTGTTCTTAACCACCACTGTTCCTTAACATAAAGAGGGAGATAAAGTTCCTACTGGCCTCAGTACAAGGGAAACACCAATGCTGTTAGCTAGTCTTATTTGACTGTCTAAAACTGTGTACCAGGGACATCTTTCTCTTCAGTCTGTCTTCCAAGACGACATCCTTGCCAAACAACCAAATGATTGAAATGGAAAATTAAATTATTTTACAGGAAAATGTCAAAGCAAAGCATGCCACATGCCCAGCAAGGCCATAGTGAATGGATGCTGCCAGGTATTCAACTCACCAGGGAGACATGTGAAGGTGCAAGAATGTTCAACTCACCAGGGAGAGATGTGAAAGTGCAAGAACGCGACTGGGCATTGTGCCCACAGGAGGGGATTTCAGAACATCCAGGAAGCCTCAAATATCGTTACCCTCCACCCATCTCAACAAGAGACACTGCAGCTGGTAGGGCAGCTCCTCACATGTATCAGTGTCCCCTGAAAGTCACCCACAGAGGGCTAGATCTACCCAAGGCGCTATCAGCCACGTGTCCCAAGGACCACTGTGATAATATGCACTTCTTAAATGGCATGGGAAAACTAAGGAGGAGAGAGAAAAGGAGCACTGGGGGCTGTTCTGGCACCCCGCCCGCTGGGTCCACTTGCTATTTGCTATTGGAAAGCCTGAGAGGGTTATTTATACAAGGCTGAGGGGACACCAGGTGATCTCTTCTATCATGGAAAAGTTCTCAGTGCCCCCACTAGATGAGCGTGGGTCCGGACTCTAACTAACTTGACCTCTACACAGGAACTCATTAAATAATGGACAAAGGGTACAAATAATACCCTGGGTGTGACATGGGTGATGCTCAAGGTTTTTTGTGTCCAGGTGTGGGGAATACAGCCTACCACCCCTGTTCTTTTCCATCCGAGTTCTTGAGCGAGTGTGTTAAAAAAAGGGAATACACAAGAAGCCAAGTGCCACCCACCAAATTACTCTTTTCTGATCCTATGTTCTATGAACTGGAATTTTCCAAAGGTATTCTCATTTTCTGCTTAAATAAAGAGACAATCATTTCACCGTGAGGTAAATGAAATCACTCATTTTACCATGAGGTCACAGCCATCAGGAAAAAACCTGGATCACCATTTCAAGCTTGAGGAGTGTTCTTTTAGTTTCTATTGCCTGAAATTCTGAAATTCAATATCTGGCAAAGGCCAGGAAAGTATTTTATTCATTGCTACCTTCTCAAATGCCAAATCTACTTTCTAAGTCACAATGGTATTATCAGATCAATGCACAGCTTTTTGTTTTTTATTATTTATCATCACCCTTCCTTTCCCTACCCTCTGTTACGCTGCAGAACCTTGGTTACCCACTCTCCCCTGTCTTTGTACCCACCTCCAGCAGCTGGACAACAGCTAAGTGCAATTAGTTCCCAAGGATCACCAAGCCAAAGTCAAACACTAAATTTGTATTCCCCAGGCAACATGCTTTCTCCCCACTACTCCCTTACCAACAGCCACCCTCTTGTCTCCGGTTACTTCAGCTAGAAACCTTGCCATCCATCCTCCGCGTCTCCTTCTCCACCTCCTCTCAAGAGCTTGGACCTCCTGAAAATCTCATGAATTAACTCAAGCATTAGTGTCTGGTTAGGGAGCCTCATCGCTAATGTTACCCCCAATCCATTCCCCAATATGGCCACCAGAGGGCCTTCCTAACATCTAACTCCAGTCATTCCATTTCCAGGACTAAAATCCACCAAGGTCATGCTTTCAGAACAATGTTCAGGAAAAAAAAAGAGCCCCTTTATGAGGCGGCCCTGTCTACATCTTCAGCCTGGTTTCAACATTTCTATTGCATGCTCACTGTTCTTCTGAGTTCTTATGTTCCTGAGGGAACTCAAACTAATCTTGTTCCCACCCCCAAAAGCACAACCTGAAATAGCTCTTCATGCTTCCCACAAATCCCAGCTGAACATCATCTCATCCTAATCAAACGCTACTTACTCCCACCTGCTCCAAAGTATCTTAGATTGTCCACCCATACTGCCTCCCAGGTACAACCTCATATATCTTTCATACCCATCACTGATCACTTATATGATTAGAAAATTTCTATGGACTTATTATTATTAATAGGTCAAAGGTACTTGAGATCATAGCCTCATCAAACTGTCTTTCTAGCTCTCAGCTGCTATGGGTGCCTAGAAAAACTAAGTGATGAATATTTTATTTATGAGCCCCAACACCTACAAACAACAAAGCCCCAACACCTACTCTTGAGAACCATGCAAATCTGGCCATTACTCTGATTTCACGAAAGCCACAATTTGAGATGAGGCTGCAATGCACAAGGGGCTTCTCCATGTACCTAATAAAAATTTAGCTTTCCCTTTTTAGTTTAGTTTTTACCCATAAAAGAAAAAAGTTTGGTCTGAACTATCCAGATTTTAGAAAGCAAACCTATAGAGAATAAGTGGAATTTTCAATAGCACTTCATACACATTTCCTTAATACCAATCTTAATTAAAGGCTCAAATAAACAAAAATGGAAAAGGTAACCAGCAACTGCCAATCCTTTACGAGAAGGAAAAGTATAACACAATTACTCTGGCGAAATTCTCAGTCTCCAGTGATCTGCAAATACCTATACCATCCCAATTTCACTCATAAGGAATTTGAAAAAGCATACACCTGGCTATTGGTGTGTTGTCTTTAAAAAGAAGAGAGAGTCCTGCTCAGGAATTTGGAGTGGCCAAACTGTAGGTCAGAATTTCCAGGAAGAAACCTGGAACCTGCGTATATGAAAGCAAAAGTCATATACACACTGTTTGTAATGTGCCCACCGTGGCATTATCCAGTTCTCAAGAACAAGAACTCAATCTAATCTTCAAAATGCAAAATGTAGATGAGCCTAAGGACCGAAGGAAATGCTAGCACAATGAAAAAGAATTTACTTGTTGGCTTACTTTGTGTGGGCTTTATTAGCTTTTACATTCAGTCCTCCCCAGCAACCTTTGGCGAGAGATCCAATTATGGGCCTTATTTGACAGAGCAATAAACTGAGGCTTTGTTGAGGCCGCACAGTAAGGAAGTGGGGAAGCCAGGCGAATTGAGCCAAGTGTGTGTGACTCCCAGGCTCATGCTTTAAATGAGTAAGTTTGCTTGTGTTTTATGGCACAAACTTGTAATAGTGTTGATACAAGGAAAATATCTAATGGACTCAAGGTTCTTGAATAAATGAGGAAATAAAAGTAGCCCTTTTCTAATCCCCGCTACAGTGACAGGCAGCAACCCACCCAGTCAGACCCAATGAGGGAGTGTCTCCAAAGAATAAAAAGTTATTTAGAGGCAGGAGCAAAAAAAGAAAGGTTTTTTTTTTTTCATGTAAGTACAGTGATACGGTATTTTGAGGTATTAAAAGTCTGTGGGTGATGAGGAAAAAATATCTAAAGGATTGCTAGTGAAAGATGAGAAAAGAACTCTGTCCAAAATGAAAAACACTGTCCAAAATGAAAAGCGCAAACAGCTATCACCCATGTTAAGTAAATGAAGACTTGAAGGCAGGACACAAAAGGTAAAAGCAGCAGCTGCCTATATCTCACTGTAGCAAATAATTAGAATTCCATATACCTTGGTCATGTTCATTACATCTCTGACTAAAAGACAAACAGTGGATGACTTCTCCCAAACACGAATGTGGACTTAAGGGAAGCAGTCATGAGGTGGTAGTTTTCTGCCTACAACATTCAAAAAAACCAAAGTACCCTTTATAATCCTTCCGCTAAAGACTGCAGATCTGGGTTCCCCTCCAACCCTCATGCAAATTCACAATAAATCATAATGCCCAGTGTGATGGTTTTGGACGCAAGGATTGAAGGAGGTCACCTGGTCATGATGGCAGAGATCTCAAAGTGGGAGTAGCGCCCTTACAAGAGATACCAGAGTGTAGCCCTCACCATCTGAGCTTACAGCAAAATGACGGCAGTCTGTAAAGCAAGAAGGTTCTCACCAGGTGCTGCAGCTGCCAAGGCCTCGATCGTAAGACATGCCAGACTCCAGAGAGGACCAATAAACACCACCTACTCCAGCAGCCCAGAAGGACAAAGACACCTTCACTGTTCTGTTTTGGGGTTTTTTTTTTTTTTTTTTTTTTGAGACTAGGTCTCGCTATTTTTGCCCATGGAACCCGCAGGCTCTCATTGCCCGGAGTACCACAGACTCAAGCAAAGCAATCCCCAGCCTCAACTTCCCAGGTAGCTGGGATTACAGGCGCACGCCACCACGCCCAGCTATCTTTTTGGAACTAGGTCTCGCTATAGGCCCCTACCCCCGGCCACTTCACAGGCTGAAGCTTACAGGCACGAGCCACCGTGCCCAGCCTCAAAGACACCTTCGCTGTTAATACTCAGATGTAACCTTTTCCTATACAAATGACAGCTGACGCTGGAAGGCTGGCTCTAGTTTTATGAATAAAACTCGAGACAACGTTCATTTTATAACATGGGCAGGTTAAACCAAGCTCTACTATTCTGAAGGAGCAAAACCAACCTAAACTGCAAAGGAAATTGTTTTTGAAAGATCTCACTAAAGTGTAAAATAAACTGACAACTATTTTATTTAAACTCATCTAGACAAGATTCTATCTTTTTTAAGTCTTCTGTGATTTAAGAAATGACCATTACTATACAATAGTGTACAATATGACATCTCTTCTACAAGGAAAAATAGAATGGAGGGGAAACAAGGCATCTCCATTTTAGAGTAAACTGATGCTCCATTTTACAGAGTAAACTGCACAAATTACAGTGAAATAATAAACTTGTATTATTTGAATGGCTTAAAGGAAAATTCTTAATAGAATACACAGACATTTAATAATACACTTATTATTCGTGTATTAAATTTTTAAACAAAGTACTTTATTTCTCTTCTCTGCTTATATGATAACCAAGACTTTACATACATATATAAATTTTTACCTAGCTTTATCTTGAAAACAAATTCACAAAGAAATTGTTTCTAGTCTTTTCAGTATCTACCAGCAAGTCTCAAAATCACTTAACCTGAGCCAGACCATAACAACAACAAAAAGTTTTACATTTCTGTTACATATATATGTATTCTCATATATACTTAGCAATGAAAGGTCACCCTTAGTTTTGTTCTGCTTAACAGAGAAGAACAATTATAGTCAAAGTCAAAAACTCAATGTTGCCCTCACATCAGCAGCTTAGAGTCAATGTGGGGTTTCTGAGTCAAAAGTGAGACCCTTTTGGTCTCACTTTTACTTTCACATCATTTTAAATTACATTAGGATACTGCCAAAATGCCAATCCTGAATTTAGTTAGGTTGACATTCCACTGCCTCATTCTTTGTGAAATTCCATAAGTCAGTATCTTGTAAGCCTTGACAACAGAGAATACATGCTTTCTACTCAGAAGCTCATACTCTGCCAAAATTCTATGCAAATCTATCAAATGAAAATGCCTACTTCAACTACCTGGAAAACAAATCAAACGAATATGTGAAACTGCAATGAAAACAACACTTAGTTCCACAAGACCAAGTTCCTCTCTGTTCTACTCATTTTTATACCACCAGCACAAGCACAGCCTTTAAACCACAGAAGGTACTCAAAAACAATTATGAAATAAAATGGTAAGTGACAGCAGTGTCACCCAGAAAACACTAACTCTGAGACACAATGTTTCCTCCCCAAATAATATGTAATCTGAACTCCAGCAAATTATCAAGGTCTTGCAGTCAGATACTCTACCCTTGAGCTATAACCCCTTATTATGATCATTTTGAAAGAGGCAGCTTTCTCTACGTTCAGATTCATTTGGCACAGGATGAATTTTTAACTGACATTTGTTTTCAATTGCTACAGAATATGAAGGACTGTATTTGGGTAGGGATGGAATAATCTCTAACTTTAAACACATTTATCACAACATATAATTTTTCTGTTTGTTTTCTTTAAAGAGCAAATACTTTTTTTTATAAAAAAATTTTATAATTCCCTTTTGCAAAATGACCTAAATTCTAGGCTTCAATAATATCAAATCATCAAAGGTTTGTCTACTACTAAATTTCCTCAGAGAACACTTCAGGCAACTCTCACTGCTTGAGCTAACCATTCAGCAGCAAGGTTTTTTCCTTTTGTACTCTTGGTTAATGTTTCCCAAAGTTACTTTACTTTCAGATAAAGTAAAGGGTGATCTATAATGCTTGAAAAGGAGGAATATGACTGATCATGGGAAAAGAAAGTTCAAGTAATTGCAATTTTAACATGGTCAAATATGCTGCTAAAATTTAAGACTAAGTAATCTGAAAGAAAACAATTAAAACACGTTAACAATATATAACTGGCGTCCATTAAAATTCTGTTACTGTTTAAAATTTAAAATTATGTTACTGTTTAAAAACTTGATAGCAAACTAATCAAGTTAAAGTGGTGAGTTAAAATAAATGAGCTTGACAATGGCTTTCTAGACTATTAAAACACATATACAAAGAAAAATAACTACAATGTTCAAAATAGTGCTTTAAGTTTAAAATCACAGAAGAGCTCTCTCTATACAGCTAAGGACAGGTTTTCACCTCGAGGTGATTAGACAAAACCACAGGGCAAGACCAACTGAACAACCAATAACCAACAACCCAACACTCCCCTGAAACTTCTCAGAAACGCACAGGCCATTTTAAACCCAGAGGCACATGAGAAATTTGAATTTGCTTGATTCCTACTCTGTTCCTCGAATTACTTCAAAATGGAGTAAGGTCCTAGCTGGCAAAAGTCTAAATCAGGGTCAAGAGCACAGGAGACTGGCAACTTTCTCTACTCATCCAACAGAGGCAAACAGGTTTAGAAGAGCGAAAACTCAAAAATTCAGACCACCCTAAATATCTAGGATATGATTTTGGAAGCTGAGCTTTTTTTAAAAAAACTCCTTGCCCTGGACAAAAATCAAGCTTGTACTTTGATTTCCTTGAGATAATATTAATAAACCAGTTATAAAATTCCCAAAATATCTACAGCATAATGTGTACTTTGTTTTTCCTGCCTTCAAACACTTTCAAAGAAGTCAGCTGCTTCTTTTGTCAAACTCAGGCACAGAATGGAGAATGGACAGGATGGTGAAACAATTTTGAGAGCCAGAAGAAATCGAGTCCTGCTGACTTCCTACGATTCTGCAGAGAGAGAATCCCGGGAGCTGGGACCCAACAGTGGCTGGATTTTCAATGGTGCCTGCATGAACTCAAGTGCTGTCTTTCAGTTTTTAAATGCCAGTTTCAATCCAGAAAGGAGTGGGTCCTGCAATTAAGGGAGGCTTTCTAATCTCACTAGTAGTGGAACTGCTGTGTCTCAGTAACTTCTGATCTTAAAAAGGACAGATAAATGAGAACCAGGTCCCACTAAACACCAACTTTCTCCAGGAGGGCTCCTCTGAAGCTCCTAGCCCTGTCCAGAGCTTCCAGCTCTATGAGATGCTCCTGCTGATCTTTCTCCTTCAATGGCAGGTACTGACAGTGCTTGTTTAAATAACTATCTGTGTGAGCATCCATTAGATAACTATACTTCATACTGTATCCTACACTCCCCACGAACCATTAGACATTTCTTTCATTTTTTCATCAATGTATGCCAAGATATGCCTAGAACACGGAAAACAATAAACATTGAATCAGTGAATTTTATACTTAAAAATTTCTCACCTCCCTCAGAACATTTCAAGCACTTTCCCTATCAAATCTGCTGTATCAAGAAGAAAATCTTTCAAGTGCATCCAAAAGTCAATGTGTTCAAATCGAAGATGTACATAGCAAGAACAAATTAACACTAAACCCCCTGAATCAAGAACTGCCTACATTATACCTTTTTAAAATGATACTTATCTCGGAATTATTAACTTCCCTCACCAATGCAAGAAAAAACCCCAAATAGCAACTTCCAATTTCTGTCTAAAGAGGAGAGGTTCCTGCCCCAAACCCAGCATCCTGTGCTGAGCTCTCATGCACGTGATGATTTGAGTAAAAGGTGAGGGCCCATTCTTAACAAAGGGCCCAGACCCTTTCAGCACAGTCCTCACCAACTTCAAAAGCACACTGAGCACAAAGATCCCCGAGGAGACTCTAACCTGATCAAGAACACATACGGTCCTAGGTTTAGATTTCTCACACAACCAGATTTAGAAAAGATGAAAACACCAATCCCTCAAAAAATGTGCTCAAGTTAAAAATGTACCACCAGCAAAAGGTAATGCAACTGTTAGTAATACAGCCATCACCCCAGGGGACCGACTGACCTGGAGGGTCAGAAGTGGGGGCAGCCGGGCATGGTGGCGCATGCCTGCGACAGCTTATGGAGGACACGGCTGGGACAGGGGATCGTGGTTCGAGTACTGCCGGGGCAACATAGCGGTACCAGTTCCCAAAAAATAGCTGGGTGTGGTGGTGCACACCTGTAGTCCCAGCTACCTGGGAAGCTGATTGCTTGAGTCCATGGTAACATGGGCAACATGAGCCTGCGGGTCCATGGGCAAAAACAGCAAGACCTAGTCTCAAAAAAGAAAAAAAAAGAAGTGTGTGTGGGGGGGCAATCAGGCTCTGAGGCCCTGGTGGCTTGTCTCAAGTGTAAGGACAGCCCTGCCCCCAGGCAAGGTCTAAAGGACCCCCACAACTGTTCTGAAGCAGCTCTAGGGGTCCTCCTGTGACACACCTCATCAAAGAAATTCCAGTCATACAGGGTAAAAAGGAGCTTCCTAACAACCAGTGTTTGCCAAGAAAATGGAGAAGGCTGGCGGACAGGAGGCATGACAGGCTCACCAGGGAGGGGCTATACAGAGGGGGCCAGTACTGTGGGGGGAGCATGAATTCCGAGATCCCCTCACCACGGTTGCTGTGATCTGGTTCACCAGAGTAACTACCATTCCTGTGATCACTGTAGAAACACCACAGCACTCCAACCCGGCGCCAAGATGGGATGTGCATCATGTTCTCTTCTGCGGAGCTCCGTGGGTATTTCAAGAGAACAGATTTCTACTGTTGTTTTTGTCTGGTTCTGACTTTATAACCATTCTTTGTTATGGGTTTCCTACTCAAAAAATAGTTGCATTCTCTTTAACAACACTTTTGTGCAAACATTTATAATCATAGCCAATGGTTTGCACATGCCCATTAGGAAAAAAAAGGCAAAATGTTTTGAGAATAGTTTTACTATTGTGAAGAAAGGCTCACCACGTTCTGAGGAGACATTCTCCTGCCTCCACACACACGGAGCACAAGAAGAGATGGGGTGTAAAACACCAGACGGAACTCTCCAGTCTTGGGGACTGTTGAGAATGGATGACTAGGGTCCAAAATGTTTTAATTTAATCATTATTAACAAGTTCAACAGAGAAAGCTCCAAACCACAATAGGATTTTCTTTCGCACTCACCCATCTCTGACCGGAAGATAAAAGGCTGTCCACTGCCTCATGGGACAAGATCACCAGACATCCGGAGTCAGAGACTCTGGCAGTTGTTAAAATCTCTCTTGGTGTAAATTCGAGAGTGACTGCTGTGCAAGAAAAGGATTCAGCCACCCAGACAGGAAGTATCAGTTCTCCTCATTCCCATCACCACCAGGGACCATGCCCACAGTGTCAAGTGCACTCTCCTCCCAGCTGAGCTGGCTGGCCTGTGAATTTGGACAAAGCTACAAAGAGCCCCTTCTGGACTCTCAATGAGAACAAAGTCAACAAGCATTGGCCTTCAAACCAGTCTACTCACCATTCACACACTCTCCAGGAATCTCCCTTTAAAGGTTCCAGAATGTTCCTGCTATACAGGCTTTACAAATTTACAAGTAAGAGTTGGGGAGCCCCCTTCACCCTTGCTTTTAATGTACAGGGGACACACACACACACACACACACACACACACACACACCCCAAAGCCAAACTTTGCACTTGGCGTTGCCTGAGATAGATTTTTTATTAGCACATCTCGCTCTGACTGTAGCTGAAGTCCTTTCATCTTTCTCCACATATAGAACTTAGCAGGCACAGCAGATAGGTAGCATGCATCCAGTCTCAAAAACATATTTTCTGAGTGGATGTTTATTCCACTTCCTCTACAAGGCAGAGGCCAGCTACTATCTGTGTAGTACCTCGGTTGCCAGAAATAGACTATGAGATGATGTCAGAGCAACCCTGGCTGGTGTAAACCTAGTCTGCATGAGGGGTGTGGAGAGAGTGGGAGTCAAGGTCCTTGGGGTCAGAAAGTAGAAAATCACCAGCCTCCCCATCACCGTCACAGCCTCACATTGTGGGGGGAAGGGTTATTTCAGAAGCCTCTGAGTGTTCTGGAAAAGACAAGAGTGAATTCTTTGACATCCTGAAAAGAAAGGGACATGCATTTTTCTTTTCTTCATCTGAAAATGGATGTTGCTATACTACAAGAGCAGACGACAGATCTGGAAGTGAACCACAGCCCTTTAGTTCAGATCTGGAAGTGAACCACAGCCCTTTAATTCAGTCTTACTTTACAATGCAAATATTTTCCTGTCTCCCTGAAGGTGGCAGCTCTGCTGGGAAAATGGAGGGCTCTCATGTGGGTGGAAGGGGCAGGGAGCTCAAGGATCCATCTTCCCCTGGTATCCTGCTCGCTGCACGGCCTGACTCCCCAAAGGGCAGTGCACTGCTTCCAGAGCCAACCAGGAGATCTGGATCAGAGACAGACCCTCCTTCCAGAAAACAGCCATCCCACAATTTGGGTCAGGCCCAGGGGGGGGTCTTGGGAAAAGTCACCAAGCAGCTCAGGACCTTAGTTTCCTCAAATGTCAAGTGAAAGAACTAAACTGGAGTGGTCCCCAGGCCTGGCAGCAGGTCACAACCACTTGTGGTGATTCTGTGACTTAATCAGAACAGCCCAGGTGTGGGTGGGTACCAGGATTTCGAAATCCAAACTTGAACACCAAGCTTGAGAGCCCTTTCTAAGGTTAAGCAAAGCTTCCTAAGCCCCAAATACCAATGACTCATGTGTGCCCCCTCCCTCCCCCTGACACACACACACACACCTCTAGGGTCTCTCAGAGATGTATGAAAAAGGCGAGCCCATCACTGGGCAGGGCAAGTTTCTCAGTGGGGCGGCCCTCCCCCTCCCTCCCAGTAAGCCCAGCCCAGGAACACAGACACAGACAGGCTGAACTGGCATGATAGAACATAAGTGTCTAGTCAACTCTAAAATGGAGACTTTCTTCCATCTGCTCTCAAACTAAGTCTCAGGATAAAATATCTTAAACAATAATTTTGTGGTTATTTAGAGTAAGTCTTCAGTTAACACATGCAACTGCTTGGAATTGTTCAGGCTTTTTAAACAATAAAAAGCTGCCTGAAACATTCATTCACTTTTTAGATTGTAGTTGATTATAGACCAAAGCAGAGAACAAATGCTATGAACGATTAACATAACAAAAAGTAAAAATAATTATAATAGCAAAATGCAAAAAATACTGATTACATTTCAATTATTGTTTGTGTTTTTAATCTGGAAAACAGACCCTCACTGGAAAGTACCCAGTGTTAACAGCTGCATTGTTTTTCAACTTTGACAAACACTCTAAAAGTCAGCCAACACTCTTGTAAGCTGACACTCAGGGTTTTATTATTATGCACTATTAGTTCACAATGAGAAATGTGGGCCAGGGAAAGAAATACAGGTAACAACAGGGGCTTCCTGATCACTGCAGATGTGATGGTTTCAGAAGGTTATCAGGCAGAAAGTGCCTCCAGTGTTTCTCTTATTACCTACTGCCTTTATTATTTTAATTAGGTAATTACAAATATTGTGTTTCGGACATTAACTTAAAGTTTAAATATTTCTTTGGTCAAGGGCTAGGTCAAGTTGACCGTTTAATACTTTTCATATGTTAAAAGTGATGGCTGATTGCCCATCCTCTCTCCCCTCCCTCCCCTCCTCTGTTAAAGAATGCTGAAAGCAAATCAACAGGCAAACAACCAGTCACTTTCTCTCATTACATCTCATTTCTTCAACTGCGGTTCAAAAGCCTCTCACTTTTAGCATTTAGTAATATTAATCCTTTCTTTAGTAATACTCAGTATTTCTTAAATGTGGTTTTTATCATTTTTTTCTAAAGGCTTCTATAGGAACTAAATGGCACCGTGGTAGGTCCAGCCCAGACTTCAATCCTGTCAAGTTAAACCAACAAACTAGTGGAGGGCTTAATATGGGTTGCCAACTTTTATTTAGTTAAGTGAAGATTAAAAATTAAACCTACTGTCTGACATAGTCACATTTTGTGAAGGACCATCCTCATCAAATGAGAATTAAAATACCAATCATTTCCATAAGAGGATGAATGGTAAACCTGACACTTCTGAGTGGGCAGTGCTCCCAGGGACCCTGCACCACAGACCTGAGCATGAGTTTCAGACTGCCGGAGAGGACAGCTGAGGGTCCAGAAAGCTAACCAGGGGCAGGCACACAGTGTCTGCAGTTTCTGGGTCTACACCTGAACCTCCACTCAGTATCTATTCTACAGGTCCAGAGATTAGATGAGAAAACCCTGAGACCCTGAAACCTACTTTATAGGATGAGGGTAAGAACAGTCACCTACATCATGTGTATCCAAGCACCCACCACAGCACTTGGCATAAAGGACTCAGTAAATATTTACTGAATAGATGCCTTTTCTGATCTCAGTGTTTGCGTTTTAAGAAAAATACATTGATAACTGATAAGTGAGAGCTTCCAGGTCTCACCTTAATTTTAAATGTTATGGGTGGGCATATATTTGCATTAATTACTCACAACTGGATGTGCCAGTTCTAAGCTCTTTGCAAACAGAAACTCATTTAATACTCAAAAGAATTCTTTTGGAGTTGGCGCTCTGTTACAGAATAGAAAAATGTGACACACAACGGTAAGGAACTTGCCCAAGGTCAAAGAGGAAAAGGCACTTGGACTGGAATTTGAACCCAGACAGGTTGACTACTGAGCCTCTCTGCAGCCCAACACGGCTGCCAACAAGCCACAAGTGACTAATTACATGACCTAAAATGAGATAAAATTTAAAATGCAGCGCCACAGTCACACAGCTATATGTGCACGTGGCTTGTCACGTGCACCCCAAGTTCATGGCCTATAGCATACTGCCATTGTCATGGGAAGTCCCTTGGGAGCCCTGACCTGTCTCCTGGTCACCATTCTGTGGTGGTCTCTCCACTCTCCATCACAGCCAGTGAGTCCTAGCCCCACGCTGTGCCCTCAACCTAGTGAAGCATGCACAAAGGGGTTTTCTGATTGCGTTTTGCTAACACCAATATTTAAGAAAAGCCACAGCAGCTTGATTCTTGATGGAGAGTCACACCAAGAATGCCAATTATAGAGCTTGCCTTTTCCACTTGTTATTGTCTCTGCTGTTCCTTCTGGCAGGGTGTTCCAGAAATGGTCTCTGGCACACACTTGTACCTGTCCTGCTGTGGAAACTCCGCATTTATGGATTTTTCTAAGCAGAGTTCAGCCAGAGGTAGCCTCTCCCAAAATCCGATTCTCAAAAATATTTGCAGACATTTTTTCAAAATGTAGAAAGCACACCAAGTTTTTGGTATCAAGCCTTAAAATTCTTTCTTGGTAAAGGATTTAGGGCGAGCTACCTCGGAAACAGGGTATGTGTGGGCAGAGGGTGGGGGTGGGGGTTTAATTTCTGAAACTCCCCAAAATAGTTACATCCTTGAGAAAAAGCAGTTGTAAAAAGATCATGACCTACTGTTAGCATCTTATGTTAGCATTTTACCAAAATCAGCAGCAAGGTTATGTAACACTCCTTTCCAGCCCTTCACACTTGGTGTTTATGAACACAGCCTTAGTTAAATTCACCCACCCAGGCAAACAGTAATGACGCTTCTGTGACGCTTCTGTGACACTTCTGAAAAAAGAGATTTCAATCATCTTAAGGAAGAGTATCTGAAAATTGCAACTACAGAAAAACATAATTACCTATCAACAGGACAGGAAGTAACTTGTAAAAATTAAAAGGACTGGAATGCTTCAGGGAAAAGAAAATGATTGGAGGGAGGGGGGACCAAAGAAGTCAAAGAGAAAAAAGAGAAAGGTGCTTGGGTTCAACTGAAGGGTACCTCCACACCAGCAGTACTCTGAGAGAATCCATCAGTGGGAAGGACCCTGAGCTGCAGAGCTCCTCCCCTGTGGATTCACGGAAGCTAAGTGAGGAGTTGGGGGGAGGGAGGGTGTAAAATTGATTAAAGGACCTCTGGACTATTCCAAAAAAAAAAAAAAATCATGACCTAGAAAAAAAATCATGACCTTCAAATTTAACATATTATCTGAAAAGACTTGGAAAATGAAACCCTGTGCATGAAAAGTTAAGCAGGAAAAAAATAAATCAAATCCCAGCACCATGGGGAGGACAACAAAGAGGTCATCAGGAAAACTCACAAAGTGGAGGAAGTTGCAAGGGAAGAAAAGCGGAAGGTACTCAAGTGGGCTTAAAGAAAGGCTGGAACGACAAAACCAATCTGCCTTGGTTGCCACCACGCCCAACCCCAGTTATAAAATTATATTTCTGCTTTTGTGAGTGAAATCAAAATAAGACCTAGGAGATAATGTATTAATTCCATCTTTCTCCCTCCTAAGCCAGCATTTTTTACTTGTTGTATTTTCAAAAAATCCCTGAAGATTGCCCATGAAAACTCCAGCAGTTCCTTTAAGGAACATGTAACCTATCGGTTAACAGATGATCAGTCAGGCACGGTGGCTCGTGCCTGTAAGCTTCAGTCTATGAAGTGGCCGGGCCAGGGATCGTGGTTCGAGTCCCGCCTGGGGCCCATAGCGAGACCTAGTTCCAAGAAAATAGCTGGAGGTGGTGACGCGCGCCTATAATCCCAGTTACCTGGGAAGCTGAGGCTGGGGATTGCTTGAGTCTGTGGTACCCTGGGCAATGAGAGCCTGTGGTTCCACGGGCAAAAATAGCGAGACCCAGTCTCAAAAAAAACCCCAGATGATCAGCTTCTCTGGCCCTATAGTAAACAAAGGAACAAATTGGGATGCCAGCCTGGGGGGGGTGGGGCAGGCAGGCACCTACCAGCAGCTAGAAGTCTGGGCTCACATTCCAAGCTGCATGCTTATTCCTGAATAGCTACTTCCACAAGCTATGTGAAAGTCATGATTTTCTCATAGCTGAATAGTATCCTACAATGAAGAGACAGCATGATTTAACCAAGTCCCCACTTATAAAACATGTATTTCCTCAGTATTCTCAATAATGTTTTCATGAATGTGGTAATATTGTAATCTTGTCTAGTTATTTACTGAGGATAAATTTCCAGGCCTGTTGCCCTAAAGACATGGGCTCTCTCACCAGAATTGTAAGAATGGCCTTGTTTTCCCCTTTGCCCATGGGGATGGACAAGTATTATGGTCTCTAAAGTAATGTATGTCATTGTGACTTTAACATGCATGTCTTTGTATACTAAGGAAACTGAATGTGCTTTTACATTGTAAAGTGATCATTTACTTGGGTATATTATTAATCTCTCTGGGAGTCAGCATATTTATTGGTAAACAGGAACAATCATGGAACTGGTATCTCACAGAATTGTGTTGAGAACTGAATTAGTTAATGCATATAAAAGGCTTAAAACAACACATGGTATATTAAAAGAAATATTGGTTACTACTGTTACTTATACTTATTTCTGATGTTTATACTTTTCAGCTCATTTCTGATAATGAAATCTTCCTTGAAACAATGGAGTTCACACTGATGGCTACTTTTTATGAATAGCACAGATGAAATAATTATCACAGGATAACAAAGAACCACTGTATGTACTCATATTTAATTCTACAAATCTCTTTTGCTTTCGCTCTCTTATTGGTTTAGTTATAATATCCACTAGATCAAGGCTATTTTTCTGTAATATAAGCTAAGAATACATTTGAATAAAATAGTATATACATTTTCTGATTTGCCAGTTTTTAATAAAATTCTAATTTCCCAGAATTTAACAAAAAAAAAAAAAAAGTAACAAAAGAATCCCCAAAAGGAGTTTGGTTAGGCAAATCACGAGTCAGGCTATGGAGACTCTTGTGCATCAAACGAAAACAATGATTACTTTATACATTTAGGTAAAACATTAGATAGGCACAGATTAAATAGCAGATAGCAAATACAGCATATTATGGTTGTTTTCATTTTGAACACATATCTAACCAGAATAACAAATACAAATTCTTAAAGTAATTTAACAGTAGGTGGCGGTTTTAAAAGCAATTTAAATGTTCTTATTTTTCTTAAGGAAACTATATTTTCCTTAGTTTCTACAAAGAACACTTGATTTTCGAAAGGAGAAACAGTTAAGTATTTGTACAGGTGGGATTCTAATGTAGTGTGCAGTTTCCTGGATAACGGTGAGCTGTTTGGCAAGGCAGCCATCACCACCCCTACCCCCCCACCCCACCCCCACCCCTGTTGGGTGAACAGTTTCTCCCTGCAGGAACCTTCCAAGGACAAACTGGAAAGGGGCATCTTGTGAGAGCTTCCGGAGTTCTGCATCGCAGATTGCTGCCTCCCAGAGTTGGGCCTGAGTGGATTCTGATTTTCCCCAGCTGGGGAGTGATGGCTGGTAACCCATCAAAGACACCCTAGGGTTTTAAAACCCATAAACTTCCAAGCATATGCCAAGGACAAGGCTCCCTGCTCCCCATCCCTGCCTCCCATCTACACCCTGCCACTAACCCCCAAACACCCTTTTTCCAGGCAGCTCACCCGCCTTTCAGCTCCCAGTCTCTGCACACCCCTGAAACATCCCCCCCCCTCTGCTTTCACCCTGAGGGAGGACCTCCCTGAAGACCTCCCCCAGTGCTGCCTTCTGCCCTTGGATTACACTGCAGGCCCTTCCTGTCCTCCATTCTGACCAGGAGTGAACTGAACAATGCAAGAGTGGAGGACCAGCAGACCAGAGAGGACTCCCTCAGGCACAGCTGATGTGTACTGAATGTAACAGACTTTGACATGCAGCTGCCCATGAAACCAGCACTACAACCAATAATGGAAGCATCTCCATTATGACAGAAAGTGACAAGGAAGTTTCTTCCTGCTCCTCTGTGGCCCAGGCCTCCTTGTCTGCCCTATTCTCATCCCCCATCACAGATCTGCTGTCACTAGGTATTAGTTTCTATCTTCTATATAAATGGAGCTAACAGTTCTAACTCTTTTTATATAGCTTCTTCCCTCTGTAAAATGATTTTGGGAACCAATAATTTTGTTGTATACAGTAAGAGTTCAATTGTCTCTTAATGCTGATTAATATGTCACTGTACAGATAAGAACAGTTTACTTATCCATTTGCCTGTGATCAACAAATAATATTGCTATTAAAATATGAGTATGAGTTTTGTCTGGACAGGAGCTTTTACTTTGCTTGTAAATGCCTAGGAGTGAAACCCCTGGGTCAGACCACAGGTCTAGCATAATTTCTTGAGACAGCAGGGCATTCTAATTCAATTAAAAGACCAAACAATGAGCAAGCCAGTACCCAAATGCACCAAGGGAATATCATCTTAATAAGAAGATAGTAAGTCCTTTGATAAGGGATGAGTCATTTTATAATGTGAATATAACCATTCTCTGTTACTTTAAAATTCCAGTCTTCACATTTGAAATCTTTAAACTTCAGATGAGTCATGCCTATATTAATCAGTTATTTAAAAACTTGTGCTGTCCACTGCCCAATTCCCCTACACTGAGTCTCATTTTATTTCAGGATTTGGATGGCACCATTAATTGCTTCTTTCTCTGTAATTCCCCACAGTGGTGGTGTGAGAATGAGCATGACACTGTGATTATATCAGTCTGGAAGAAGGGCCCTTTCTTTGTGTTCCAAGAAAAGACAGTAACTTTCTCATGATTTGGAGGCATTTATACTAACTTTTTGTCTTTGATAGCTACTATATCGGCCAAAATTAGATTTACATCTAAGTTTTTAGGGCTTCCTGTTTCAGCATGAGCTATAAATAAAAAAAAATTCTACATGGAAATATCCTATATTGGCACTGAAACACGGCCTCTCCCTCAACTCTAATCTATTTAAATCCAGAACCATTCAAAACACAGGGTTTAAAGAATAACAACTACAAGCAATCCAGAGTATGGAGATAAATATAATAAGAAAATTGAAAACTTCAAGATATGCTCTTTGATTCTACCTAAACTACAAAGGATTACCTGGTAAATACTGTATCTGTACTCAAAACTCTGAAGACACAGAAAAAAAACCTGAATACAAAAGAAAATTAGAGCTAAATAGTCTGACAGTTTTTATTATTTCTATTAACTTTTCTTCTTTAGTTTATACATGCCAATAAATCTCATTCTTACTTCACATGAAAAGAAAGGAAATTCACCCAGTAGTCAAATACATTTCCACTATAGGTTGGGTGTATCTTTACTTGAGACACAGGTGCCCCCTGAATGAACACTACTGTAATTTATGCAAACTTCTGGAACAGAAGTAGATCTTTTAAATAACAAAAACCGAAATTCCATATAAAATGCTACTAGCTAGCTTAAGTTTGAAATCATCTGCCACAAGAAGTCAGTACATAGGTGGTAAGGTAGATCCTTGCAAAGACCAGTCCTAGAAACAGGCACTATATTAAATAAAACTCCTTAGCTAAAGCAATTTCCTTCTTAGGCATCTAAAATGTGAATGTAGTAATGTTTATCACTGTGCTTTTCCCAGAACACACAACTTAAATATCAGAAACATGTATGTATACTTTACACACAGCTATGAAAACTATTTCAAAAGCTATTTTTAACAAGAATACAACCATGTTATAACAAAGTAGGGTCAATTAAATAAAGAAAAAAATGAGGTGTCAGAATGTGCAGGTGCATGCATGTGAGCAAACGTTAACAAGAACAGGATGACAAAAGGCTAACAAAGAGATTATAGAAAATTCAAAATGCATTAGTACCATGGTCAGAATTTCTTCTACATTAAAATACATTCCCCCAAATGATGTTACAAAGTTTTAAACAATTTAAGCTCTTAAAGTACCACATTATTTCTCTGGAAATATCGAAAGGACCATGTTCACCAGCAATGCTCACTGTCTGTTTTTTAAGGATTTAAAAGCAAAGTCTTATGGGAAAACCTGGATTTAGAAAAGAGAAATCAGAAGTAAATAATTTTACATAATGTCAAGTTTCAAGAGAATTAATTCCACTGGTACATGACTATAAAGTACTTAAAATGTGATATTCAAAAATTTACTTGCAGCTCTTCAAGAACATATTTACTCCAAAAATTTTTTATGGATTAAAACAAATAATTTCCCACCACATTTCAAACACAGCGTTCAGCTGGTAATGAAGTCTTTCTACCTAACAATAATCAAGAAAGAATATTATTTGGAAACTTCAGTGTTCTGCATATACTAATGGGGCAATCTCACCCCCTGCCATGAGTTTTGTCTCCTCAGGATAGTTACTAGGTGGGAGACTGTTTTTTCTTTTAGTGTTGTTAGAACCAATTTCTATTTTCTTTCTTTTTTCTTTTTTAAGAGACTAGGTCTCGTTATGTTGCCCGGGATTGTTATGTTACCCAGGATTGTCTCAAACCCGAGGACTCAAGTAATCCCCAGTCTCAGGCTCCCAGGTTAACTGGGATTACCAGTTACCACCACGCCTGCTTAGAATCAATTTCTCTGGAATCCACCAAAATTAAAAACTATAACCCTGACTTGACTAGTTTTTCAGTATTTGATATCACTGCCTACTCTGACATTCTGCCCTATTAAAATCATTCCATACCAGACTCAAGTATGTTTTGAAAAACAAACTAAAATCTTTCAATATTCACCCCCTTTATTTTTTGGATAAAACCTCCTTTCAAGGCATGCAAGACCTTTCCCCTGCCTCAGCGCCCTTACTCCTCAGCATACTCCCTTCTGCTGTGGCAGTTAGAGAACATTTCCCAAAAGCACACTGTGAACACTTGCCAAAAGCAAACTATCTGCTTCTCAGTGGTTCTGTATGTGCTGACCCCTCCGCTTGGGTCACCCTCACACACACCACACTCTCATCTTCCCCCTCCACCCTCAGTCTCCAACTAACACTGATCATTCCTCAAAAGTCACCTTTCTTCAGAAACCTGCCCTTCTTCCCTTCCATCTGGCATGTATCTGAATAAGACATACCAATTTTGTGCCCACTACTTATAATCATGACAAGAACTTACCATGATCTGATTTCCTCTTGGGAGTAAAAGTGATTATTTCGGAGTCCAGCACAACAAAAATTCCCCACATTCTGACCGAAGTGCCATAACCCTACTATATTACTGAGGCAGTTACCCAGTTAGAAATAAACTAAACACGAAACTAGATCAAACATATTCACTATTGAGGAAAATTTCACATGTGGTCAACTAATCAAAATATGCAATTATTTTAATTATTTAAATAATTAAATAATAATTAAATAATCATTTAATTATTTAAAGTGCTTATTCCCTATTAGCAATTTCTGGAAATCCTGCCTTTTTAAAGAACTTGACTGTCACCATTTCAGTGGTTTCAGGATAGTTCAAATTTCCTGTTTCCTTTTTGTGTGAATTCTCCCTAAAATAAAGTACTACCATAGGAGATTCCTTACTTTGTAAATTAAAAGCTCTGTTTATAAGATCACTAAAAATTTGTTTTCTATCCTCTACTTGAGGAATCTTGTAAAATTAAATAAATTCATGGGGTTACTCTATGAGATGAACATGAAGCACTCATGCTAAGGTGTGCACGAAACAGCTAGGAGTTTAAAGAAATTTTTAGATATAAAGAAAGGATCAAGATCCTCATCTTGATCCAGAAAAATCCAACTATAAAAACCACATTGAAAACAGCATTTCAAAGAACATTTTCTATAAATAATGCTCAATAAAAACTTCCTCAATTTCTGTATGCAAACTCTTTGCAAAAGCTCTTAAACATCTGAAACCATATCAGTTCTCCAGTCTGAATTATGATTTTAGGGGAACGCTCCAGTTGCACAATCAGTTAGCGCGCGGTACTTATATGAATTATGATTTTAAAAATCAGTAACATATTTGTATATAGCTATGTATTTCTCAAAGCACTTTGAATCATATCACCGATCCTATTTCATTTCTAGCACTCATTTCTCAATGTCAAATCAAAGCACTGAAAGTTTTTCTTAATTTTTTACGTCAAGAAAATTGGCCCTGGGGATTACAATGTTGTGAAATTTATATATAAATTAAAAAAAATTATTTTAAAAAAATAAGATAAAAAAAGAAAATTGGACTGTTATTTTAGCATTTGATGTTAATGATTTGTGAGTAACAAAGGAGGTAAAGATGGGAGAATAACAATACTCTCAATTTTTTGCAAGGGCATTAAATATTGGATGCAAATGTGTTTGTTCATTGATTAGTCTCTACAAAATGAGTCCTTTGATGTGTAATAACATCATTAAAATTGAAAGTAGGAAAATAATTCATGAAAAAGTGTGAAAAAAATGTTATTCTTCATCCTTATACAAAATGTACCATCTGGAGTGATTTTGCAGCCAAAAGTACATTGAGATAGGATTCTGGTGGGTTGGGTTTTTTGGTTTGTGTGTGTGTGTGTGCATGTGTTTCTCGTTGTTGTTAATAGTGAGGGAAGGGAGAGAGAAAATTAAATGACAAAGAAGCCACTGAGAGGCCGTAATCTGAGGAAAAGAAGGGCCCAGAGACTATCCCCCTCAAAATACAACTCCAGGAACAAAACAAAATTGAACAGAAAGGCAAAAGCAAAATGAAAGGAAGCAGATTTCAGAAAGGAGATGACAGTATGAGTCAGATCTGACTGTCATGCAACAGTCAGACCTGTGAGGTCCCTTGACCACATGCATCTAGCTTAACTTTCCTCCCTCTAGCTTATCTTCAAGGAAATCAATTTCCCTCCCGAGACCACCGTTTTCTTATGTGAAAAGTTAGGCAAACCAAGCCAGTGTTTCTTCAACTTGGCTGCTGAACAAAATCACCTAGGAATTTGAAGATACAAATTCCAGGGCCTGGAAATTCTATTCAACAGGGATGTGACGTGGGCAGAGCCACATGGTACTGATGTCCATGTCTGGAAATCACCAAACAACACGACCTCCATACTTCAGTCACTGCAATCTAATCTCATCAAAAACCAAGCTCTACTTATTTCTAGAAAATTTCAATTGTGTACTAAGAACTGAAAGGGGGCATTTCAGAGTGCAAATTTTCGTGGGCTCCAAGATAAGTTTTATCCTTGTCTTAAAAGACAAATTAAAATTTCCAATCTATAAAGACCTCCAATATCCATCCATAGAGAGGAGCCTCAGCATTCTCAAGGATGGCTTCTTACTACAAAGATATTGATTAACCAATGAGTGCTTCCCTGCTACTCAACTTGGCATTTCTTTTTGGACTAGGTCTCACTATTTTTGCCTGTGGAACCACAGGCTCACGCTGCCCAGGGTACCACAGACCCAAGCAATCCCCAGCCTCAGCTTTCCAGATAGCTGGGATTACAGGTGCACACCACCATGCCCAGCTATATATTTTCTGGAACTAGATCTCACTACTGCCCCCGGTGGGACTCAAACCACAATGCCTGGTCCTGGCCACAGCTTCCTAGGTTGCCGCTTACAGGCATGTGCCACTATGCCTGGCTCATCTTGGCATTTCTTATTGTTTTTTTTCAAGTTTCCATCTTCCTGTCATTAAAAAAGTTAAGGTGTCCTATCTAGCTTTCTGAGCTTGAAGGAGAAGATATATAACCTGGCCCCAAATGAAAATGCTGGAGTAATTGGGTGGGGGGAGCATGCCAGTTAGTACCAAGGGTGATGTGGTACCTCCCTGGGTCAACAGATGCAAATCTGTCAGGAACACTTACCTGGAAAGTGTAAGAAAGGGAAGAAATGAAACCTGCAACAGGCATTTAAACCTCAGTGACGACAATGACAAAACAGTAAACATCCTAATGTACCCTCCTCAGGCCCTCACAAACTAGTGGGACTTGCGCCCGTGCACCACTGGCCTACTTCTGATGTGTGTACTGTCCCAGCTTTTCCCACTCATTTTCTTCTTGGTGGGCTCAAGAAAAGCAACAAAACCTGTTCCCAGGGAGGTGCTAACGCAAGAGTCATCCAACAGCCTGGTGGGTGCTGAACAGAGCTGCCAACTGCCAGGTCTCCCCACCTGAATTACTCAGGCAGATTCCCCATCGAGGACCTGTCCAAGAAGAGCATCATTTAGAATATCAACATCCTCCAGTAGGCGATTTCTTCTCTATCCTTTCTCTTTTCCCCAACTCAACCTGGATTTTTATGGTGTATATCTGAATGACCGAATCTGATTTCATTCTGTTAACCCCTAACTGTCCAAATGCTAAATGCTCCCTGCTCCATCCATTTCCCTGGCCCCTGCCAAGCATATAAGCACCCACAATGGACCATTGTTTCAACAGGAATCTGTGCCATCGCTTTCTTTCTCTCCTGCATATTAGAGATGAGGAAAGGGAAACAACTGAGGAATAAAACCTGCTCTCACCTAGTTTTACCCCAAATACTTACTCATGCCTGTGACCCCTGAAGAGCACTCAGCTCTGCAAGAACAAAGCTGCATTCTCTCCCCTTGGCCCTGGAGGGCTGGGAGCTTACATTTGCCTACCCTCTGCTCTTATCACGCCCTTCAGACCAGCCTGCTTTAAATGGGGCCTTTCAGCAAGATGCAACACATGATCCCTTGCACCAACTGCTGCTCAGCTCCTGGTGCCAAAGACCATTGAGAAAAAAGCCTGCTAAAGACATCTGAGGTACTTCAGAACTGCCAGAGCCCATGGGGTTAGCTCTGTTCCAAGCCTGTCCTTCCTGCATCTGACTTCTCAACACTGGGCCATGCACCTCCTGATTTGCTAATGTTCTACAGACAGCCCCAATTCAGGCACTCAACAGAACTCTCTGCCATGCTGGAAAAACATTCTATATCTGCCCTGTCAATACACAGCCATGCGCCATATGTGACTACTGAGCATTTGAAATGTGGCCAGAGTGACTGATGGAATGAATTTTCAGTTTCTGTTAACTCAATTTTACGTAAATGTCTTTATGCAGCTGCAAGGGGCTACCCGAACCCACTAGAGTCTTAAGTTAGCGATTGGACCAAAAGGCAACATGCACACCTGGCCACAGAATCAGCCAGGTAGCTCTTCAAAGTCTGGGTGCCCACTCTGTATCTCAGATAATGAAATCTAATTCACTGGAGCTAGACCTAGACATCTGCATCCAAAAAAAAAAAAAATTTTTTTTTAACTGAAGTAAGTGCATTAGAACATTATATAAGGTTTCAGGCATGCCTCACTTAAAATCAAAACATGCAAAACGTGCATTTTTTTCTTTTCTTTTTTGAGACTAGGTCTCACTTTGTTGCCTGGGGAACTGCAGAATCACATTGCCCGGGGTACCACAGACTCAAGTGATTCCCAGGCTCAACTTCCCAGGTAGCTGGGATTACAGATGGGTGCCACTATGCCCATCTATTTTTTGAGACTAGGTCTCGCTGTGTTGCCCCAGGCGGGTCTTGAACCTGCAGACTCAGGTGATTCCTAGTCTCAACCTTGCTTTGTAGGCTGCGATTAAAGACACATGCATTTTTAAGGTGAAACGTGCATTTTTAAAGGTCCCTCAGGTGATGCCACTTGCTGCCAGGATGGACAATCACTCCTTTAAAAATGTGGAAATTCCCACTATACAGTCAATCATCACGCAACTAGACACCTGCAAGCATGAAGTCATGTAAAACAATTAGGTCAAGTATTAAACCTGTCATGCAAATCACTCCTCTGATACCATGACAAACCTCCAGGTTGTTATAGCCTGAAGGGTAACACCATGTCTAAAAGTAGCAGGTCCCAAAAGCAGCAGCAAGAAGATCAGCAGCATTAGAAGCTCAGGAACGGAGGAGGCAGGAGGGGGAAGAAGTTTTCAAAAGAACAAGTGAATAGCAGGAATTTTCATGTATCAGTAATTTATTTTCTGGAAAACCACCAGTTAAAAATAAAATACAGCTCTCCAAATCTGGTACTTTGAACAAACAGATCTAATTGGATTTTTCTCCTTGACTAACCCACCCACACACTATCTGTGCCTGATAGTAAATGCTCAGCACTGTGCATTTTTCTTTAGAGGATAATGAAACCTGTGTCTTTTCATTGGGTACATTAAACTTTTTAAATGGCAGCAATTAAAAAAGTCACGATTGTTTCAAAATCCATTTGCTCTGGCTCACTCTTCCAGTAGGTACAATCTCAACCTTCATTTGCCATTACTAATTTCACCAAGTGTATCATTACCCTGGTGAAGTTTTTTCTTTTTTTTTTCTCAGAGACTTGGCTTAACAGAGGACTCATACCCAGCGTGTGAAAAATGCAAACTGACACTCGGGTTTCCACAGCCTCTAATCTTCCCATCAGCATTTTCCAAAGGCATGCGGTGCCCTTCAGGTTGAAGGCAGACAGAGGTTCCAAGGCTGATGCCAAAGAACTCACCAGCATTTTCTAGGCAGCATTACAGCAAGTCAAAAACAGGAAGAAGAGACTTAAGGAAGAGCATCTGAATGGCAATACAAGTTGTTCCCTCTACACTGACAAGTGAGTTAGAAATGATCCTGAAGTAACTCCTCCCCCCAAATTATTGTCAAAGTAATCTGATCACCAAACTAAGAATTCTCCAAGTTGGCCATAGCCTTAGTAAGTGATCTTAACTGAGAGACTCCCCTCCATGGAAAGAGAGCTGCATACCTCCACCCAAACCCCAGGTTAGACACACTCACAGTGCAAAGGCAGCTCCTGCTGCCCCTGCAGACCAGACTGAATTCTTCCTTGTCTGGTCTCCGGGTTACCCAGCATCAGCTAGCTCCTCTGTCACAGCTCCTCCTTGACTGTTAATTCCACTGCAGGGTAGAGAATCATGAACTTTCTTTTTTAACTGTCATAATATTTACAACAGGATCTGGACTGTACTTTTGCACATACATATGAATGTGGGTTAAGCTAAATACGTAGAGTCTCCTTAGATTATTTAACTGGATTTCCAGGTAAATACAAATGCTAAAAAGAACTGTATTTCAGCTAACCCATGAATTTTCAATGTAAGTATGCTCTAAATATGGCATGAATATAGTAAAAAAGATGTGGTCTTTCTGATACTCAAACCTATCTGCACATTCTAACTTCTGTTTCATTTTTTCTAAACCCAGCAATCTTACAAGTCACTATGTTGAGAAACCCAAAGTGAAAGAAGCAGAAGGAGGCCAGTGTTGGTATACCCACCCCTTAAACTATCTCACCCTGCCACTGGGGGTCAGCTGAAAAAAAAAAAAAAAATGCTCTTGCCCATGCAGACTAGTTAACACAACCTGACAAACACATATCCAATGCCCATCCTTCTCTGGACCACAATGCCAACTACATAACTTTGTACCCAGGTACATGGATAGCTGACAAAGCAAATTTTACTGTCCCCACCCGATTTCAAAGGCATCTATCTGAGCAAAATCTCAGGTAAAATAAGTAACTTTGAGTGGGCACCATAAATGGCAGAAGTCCATGGTTTTAAAAAAATGAACATGAAGAAAACAAAAAAATCGTAATTTAAAAACGAACTACTCTGTTGAATAGTTATGTGCCAAACAACATTCCAAACACTTTACATATTTTATTGCACTTAGCCCTAAACCTCTAAGAAGGGAGTGCTATTAGCATGCCTAATGTACCATGTGAAGAATGTGAAACACAAAAGATACGGTAAAATCAGGGCAACTACATTACCTGGTTTGTCTCAATCCCAGTTTAGGCCTACTGTCCCAGTACAAGCATCAGAAGTACTCCCTTCTACTCTAATAAAATTACCCAGTTTCCACACCAAATATAAGGTCACCTATGAAAGACCCATACCAAGTAACAGGCAGAGCCTACGCAGGTTCTAGATAGTGTGGCTCTAGAAACAGAAACTGACTTCTAGAACGGACCTTCCCAAGCCCTGCCTTTCACGGAAGAGAATTAGGACAAAGGGACCAAGTTTTTTCACCCAAGATTTCCAACATGATTCAAGATCAACGTGTATGTGTGTGTGGGAAGGGGTCGTGTTTTTCAGAACTGTCCTTTATCCTGTATCTCCCTTAAATCGTTGATAACACAAAGCACCAATATGTGAGGACAGAGAATTCCTCAGTCAGCCCATATCCACTCCAGAAGTCTAAAAACTGTTAAACATATCCAGCTTATCAAACTAATATTTAACTAGATCCTTTTCTATTTTGGAATGACCTTCACCTTCCTTCAGCCTGGCCGGGGCAAGCTCAGCAAAGGCTGCTATTTTTATAAAGACAAAGGCAGTCACAGTGTACGTGCTGACTTTTAGTTCCATATGCAATGGGCTTACTTTTCCTAACAATTTTTTTAAGGGTCTCTTTTTTAACAAAACACTATTTTCCCAGCATATGTTTCCAAATAAAATGTGAACATTAATTCGACAACACGGAAACAGCTAACACAAACATTACCTTGCAGGCTCACCTGATAATTTAAAAATGCATCACAAGTAGCCCAAGTAAGCAGAAATAAGACATCTTTCTAGGCTTAACAGGCTGAAAATGGCCACAAGGAGATAGTGTCTCATGGATCTACAAATGGTCCAGAATAAGTTTCACTGGCTTAACATGGCAATTTCTCTGCTTTGTATTTGCATGAGGCTAGGTAACTTCACCTATTTCTGGGGGCCTTGGTTTCCCCTCCATACAATGGTGCTCCAACTAGCTCTAAAATTTCTAATCCTGTGTATTTTCTACCACCTTTCTAACCATGAGCTGCATCCTGCAATGTGAAAACACTGCTCTGTCACAAAGCTTCCTCACATCTGGTTTCAGGGCTGGTTGATTCACAAGGGTGGTCCGAAAGGCGGCAGCCATCGTGGTCCCCCTAAACTAAGGAAATAAATAATTCACTTCAAAAACAGACCTCTACCAAGACTACCCCTGCTGAAACCAACACAAGCCTCCAAGTTCCTCACTCCAATGACCTGGCCTGCAAAAGGCAAAGGTCTTGGGACTGGGAGCAGCTCCATGGGGGAACAGTGAGGTTCTCATGCTTATGACACTCTTGCCCACAGTGAACTTGATGCCTGTCAGCCCCACGCCATGTGAAAATGTTTTGTAATGTTAGTTTATGTGCTAGATCATGAATGATTTTCTACTACGATACCAAAATTAACAGAAAGGAAAAGAATGCATGCTCTAAAGAAGGATATTTTCTGCTTCAAATGCTCACAATTCCATCTTCAAAAGGCAAGCTTAGACTTAGTCAGATGCTGATTATAATGGCAGTACAAAGAGGTGAGGCTAAGAGGCTGCTGAATTGATAGATTTTAATCACAAAACAGCAATCACACTTGGCACCTCCACACTTACAAAAGGAAAAAAAAATATGAAAACTAAATTATTGCTCCAAGCTTTTCTAACAGAAAGGGAAATATTCACTTAATAAAAAAAGAAAGAAAGAAAGTGAAGCATTGACTTAAAAAACAAGTTATAAACTCAAAGGTCTGGGGAGTTAGTCATTATAAAGTTTTACTCATGCATAGTCACGAAATAGGAGCTCCTTCTTACTTAAAGTTTTATTACATGACCATTATAGTCACATTTAAGCAAAAACTTCCCATTTTGAGATGTTACATATTGTAGACATAAAATCCCTGGCAACAAATACTGTGTTTAAATCCAAAGCCTTCTGGTGGCGTAAATAAGTAATACCTCTTCACAAAAATTCTCTTTCTGCTTCATGTCAGAGCCCTCATTTCAGCAGTGTTAAGACTTCTAGAAAATTTGCCATGGAAATTTGTTAGAGAAATGAAAAAATGTCAGCGAGAACCAAGGAAAATACTGAAGCCAATAAAAAATTGTATGTGTTTGAGCCATCTGTTCAAACCAATCTTTTATAACCACTAAAATATATGGTCATGGCCTGTTTATCTTTCACTTTTCAACAGTAAATTCAGAACACAAAAGCAATTAAAAGAAAAAACTGTAGTCAACCCAAGTATGTGACTAATAATGACCAAATTAAAAAAAATAATGCCTGCAATTTTATTTGTAATAGTAGAAACCAAACACTTTAATCAACTCTTCTAACAATATAAACAAAGTTTCCTCTCAATGTATGTAATAGTTAAAATGCAATTCTAAAGTATTTTTACAGAAAGTATATTCTAGGAAATGTTCAGCCTGAGTCTATGAAAAGAAAAATTCCAAGATCATGTTAATATTAAGCGTATATATTATATATTATTCTCTCCTTCACCCCCCTCAAAAAAAAAGCCTAATAGCTTATAAAGATTCCAAGAAGTCTTTTACTAAAAGAAACCTATCACATTTTACATAGCCCAGCACTCTCTTTTTAAAATAACAGATGTTAACATACTGGAAGACTAGACCTTCGAAGAACTTGTTGGGAAGTGATTAGAGTATCACTTATACAGCTATCTGTGTCTGGTTAAAAATTTCTAAAGATCCTACAAGTCAGAAGAAAAGACAACTTTTCTTCTGGTCAAATGGGTAGATGACATTTGCCTAGTGTCCCTGTAGTTTGACTAGCTCTAGCCAATGGCCCTTGTATAATCCATTGTCAGCGTCCCTAAGTGAGAAACCGCGGGGCAGAGCCCATGCTATACTAGGATGGGCATGACATGAATGAGGTGTTAATTCCGTGGTAAGAGACACGGAGGCTCTTGAGACCCTTTTCAGAGCACTCTATGACCATTGATTGATAAGAAGACAATTGCTGTATCATCTTCCTTTCACATGAGAAAAACAAAGTTCTGTTACACAATGTGCCCCCAAAATTATCACTAATAAATGTCAATCATGTAAATACATGTGTCTATATCTTTTACTATACCATTAATCTGAATTAGTAAAATAAAAACCTAAACTGTGAAAATTTTTTAAATTTGGGGTTTCATCACTGAGGCACCTGTAAGAATGTGGAAGTGTTGTTATCAAAAGGAGGGAAACTTTTAACCAAGTGGATGGGCTAAGCTTCTAAAGAATAAACAGGATATTCATGTAATTAATGTACTAATTTTTTACAAGGAGTAGGTAACATGCACATTTCATAATAAAGTTCAGTTTTTCAAATTATGAAAGTCAGACATTCTTATTGTAGGACACTGGAAAGCAGAGAGGTACTGAGACAAATTAAAAAATAACATAGCTAATGCCACCACACACCCCTGAAAGTTAACATCTGGCGATTTCCTTTCTATCTTTTTCTTTGTTTTTCTACTTAATTAAGATCATACAACTTACATAACTTGTGCTTTGCTTTCCTCCCCTTATATTAGAAACTTTTCTATATTACTATATTAGGTTTTCAAAAACAACATTTTTATCAATATAATAATAGTTATATAGTTTCTAGGTAAGAGATGAATCAGTTATATTTACTTACACTTTACATATTTAATCTTCACAATATATCCCTCTAAGGTCTGTATTAAGATTATGCCCATTTTACAGATGAGGAAACTAAGTCACAGATGTATTACTTGCTTAAGGTCACAAAATGAGGTCACAGAGGTAGCAGGCTTCAGACCCAGGCAGGTCCACTTACCCACTACTAGTATTGCCTCCCTGAGAGTCCTGCCTTTGACTTTCCAATGATGGGTATTTGGGTTATTATCATTTCTATTATAATAATACTACAAGACATCTTTACAGGCATGAAGCACTATTTCATCTGAGCAGATTTTGACAGTAAAACTCTTATTTCAACAAGTTCAATTTATTTTCAGCAAGCTGACAACAGCTGTTGAAACATCTAAGAAGGCTAGCATTTCATAAACCAATTCACTACTCCACCTACCACTGGTATGACTCCCATGTGGTCCTCACCTGTCCACTCTGCTGCCATCTGCAGCAGATTGCTGTAATGCTTCCATCTGCCATGGTACTGCACAAAGAGCCAATTAAAACCCTGAGCCTGTCCTGTGTATTCCCCAACGCATATAAGCAAATTGTGTAAATTTTTTTGTCTGGAATATTTTAAATTCTAAGCTTAATTATGCCAAACTCTTATGAGTTTGTGCCAATACAAGAATACATACAGAAAGAGAGAATATCCAATATGCATGTGCACAACTAAAATAAATGATTTCTAATTCAGACAATCACCCAGAAGATATATTCAAATGCTTAATCTTTGCTAGCTATTTCACAGTGAATGAGAAATGAATTCTCTTGTCCAAGTAGTAAAGGAAAGCATACTCCAATCATCAGAGCCCTGAGGCGAAAATTATTAAAGACAAATTTCACCATGATCAGATCAAATAATGTTGTGTTAGGTACAAAGAAAATAGTACACATCACCTGCACTTGGCTACATAACAGTCTGTCTCAAAATCAGAGGGAATGTGTAAATGAAAGGAAAAGTCAAAATGTAATTTTAAAAAGTACATTAAGTCATAGACAGGTTCAATAAAGAAATTTTTAAGTATGTCAGCAATACCACAGGAAATTCATTTACCATTTAAGAAAGATCAACACATCTAAAGAAGCTCAGTATCACCACATATTTCCACAAAACAGTGTTTACACATTTTAAAAAGGTATTTTAAAAAATCCTCAACTCTATTGGTCAAAAAGGTTTACTAGTTAAAAACTATAAATCTGTGAAAGACATTATGTAAGAGCCAGAAATAATGCTTTCAATACAAGGAAATACATGTAAGCCATCAAAAACAACAATGTAAAATTAAGGACTTATAAAAATCTGAAGATAGTGATATGAAAGAAACAAAGCCATGTGTAGAGTACTCTAAAAAGCTGTAAAATTACTGCAATTAATCGAAGTTCAAATCTCTAACAGACTTTAGATAATAGGGTAATGAAGACATCTGGTAATATCCTCTTTTTAAGAAATTCTTAGTAAGAATCTGGCTTGTACTTAAGCACATCCAAATAAACTTCATTTTACTTTATATTTAATATCAAAATCCCTTTCTGTTCCTACCTTCTTCCCACAAACTCAGAATTTTAAAAAATTTCATCTTTCCAGTACACAAACTAATAGGTTCTCTAGATTATCCCCTTGGGCAGTGGCCCCTCCACTGGCCACGCCTACCCCTGCAGGTGCCAATCTTGTCCCCATCAGGTTCAAACCTGCACAGGATTCCTCCCCCTAAGACTGCAGTCACTGTCACCACTCTGCTTTTGGTCACCACTCATGCTGACCAAAAAAAGAAAAAAACAAACAAACAAAAAAAAAAACAACAAAAAAAACCCAAAACTTCCTATTAAAAAAAAAATTGAAATCAGAAAGTAAATCAATTACAGACAAGCATCAAGTACCACATACAGACCACTAATGAACTAAATACATAAGTATGAAAGTAATGAGAAAAAAAATAAAAGATTATGCAGATTATTAACTTCTTTTATTGTTTCTACAAGGTTTTAGTGTTCAAACACCAATAATTCTTATCTAAATGACATCCAAATTCATATCCCATGCGTAAAATAGAGGATTTAAAAAAAACTTTTATTCCAACCACAAAGACTGCATATTTTGGAATGAATGGGGTACATGAGGAAAGGAAATCTCAACGTTAAGTTTGGGATAATGACTAAGTAGTCCAAGAAAATCCAAGCAAGACACTATCAAGAACCATCTTCCTACAAAGTCACAAAATGTTTAAGTGCTTTAGAACAAGTAAATAAAAATAAATTTTCAAGAGCATCTCTTTTTCTAGTTAACACATTTAGAGGAGTGACGCTATTCAAGCAAAATGACAAGTTTCAAGATACTCGGTTAAACTGTAGCTATTTTAAGGCAGAACAAGGCTGCCTTAATGCCGGCATGTCACACAGCTTGCTCCCAATCTCTTGGCAGTTCTCCAATACATTCCAACTTTTTATGCACAGCCTTGCTGGAATCACATCCCACTAATCGCTAAAGACACACTAAGTAAGAGGTTGCCACATTATACAACCAACATGCCGTTTATTCTCATCAGGTCACTCTGTACAATAATGCCTGACTAAAATAAAAATCAGACCACCATCAGCATGGATATAGTTCAGTCCACTGACCCAATTCATAGCGGTCCCTCAAACAAATATCAGAATATTCTTGAAAACCAGAGATTAATCCTGTGCCTCACTGCCCAAAGACAGGCTCAGGACTCACCAAGTAAAAGAAAAGAGAACTAACACCAGGCGGAGAAAGCAAGATCACATCACAAGAGAGGCACATCTTGACTACAGATGCGAAAAACCAAGCAAGCACTCACTGCCCATATTTTGAGGCACATTACTAATCAGGGTGTGTTTTGATGGATAATATCAGTATTTAATGAGCCCTATTACCTCCAAGAAAAGAACAATTTAACATAGCAATGCTCCTCTAAATCAGTATACTAACTGTTAATATTTGGCAAAAAAAAAAAAAAAAAAAAGTCCTCTTCAAAAATAAACCAGAATGGTTAACCACATGCTGCTACATTCCATTCTTGCTAAAAAATATATTTAATTAGCACATTTGAGCCTCATGCTCTGCACAGCTGCACAACATTCCTGAGATAGGCAGCTCAACATTAAATATCTACTCACTTTAAAAGTTGAGAAGACTGGGAAACAGTTTGCAAGTAGGATCCAGTAAAGATATTTTTATTTCACAAGGAGGTACCCCAATATATTTTATAACTGAGAATAAAATATTCATGTAAACATACAGTAAATATTCTTCACAACTGGAAAACTTTTATGTGTATATTTTAACTGACAGACAACAGTCTTACTCAGAAGCAAGACAATAAATTAGCCTACTCTTTAATTAAACTTTCACCCTTACAGGTCAAGTAAGATTTTCCCAAACGATAATGAAAGTTGATGTTCTTAACACAAGAAACACAAGCTTCAAACAAGCCTTTCAAAATGAGAAATTCTGACTATTAGAAAACTCAGAAACTCCTTTAGTGGTGACTGTTGATTTTAAAACAAGCAAACAGAGCAACGGAAGCCTACCTTTGAAACAAAGAATAAAGCCAAGGTGTTTCCCAGTTTTCCTGCTCAAATAGCACGACAATGCTTCTGCTCTCAGCTGGCAGCTCCCTCCACTCAGCCGAGAGAAGATGGACATTTAAGGACAGCTGGCAGCACAGGGCTGTCAAATGGCCTGAGAAGGACCAGACCCTCGCAGGAAGTCACCTGACTGGCCACCACTAGCCTCCGAAAATAGCAACAGGTGTGCTCAACTGGTCAGGGGTCTGGACCAGGCCTCATTCCAGCCCCTTCCCTCCACTAACTCAGGGGCCAGGACTGCTGCTGGCACTGCGGGCAGCAGCCGTGCAGCCTGGAGGGCTTGCGGTTGTGCCTGACTGTGGGCTTCAGACAACCCAGGGATGTTGTCACCAAGCACTTTCCTCACAGGATTTTGTTCACCTCAAAAAGATGGTTCCTCTCTGGCTGGGAGTTTCTGGAGAATCCTTATTCAGAGAGGAAACTGAGGTAGTGCAGTCGGTCTTCTTTCCCCAACTCGGCTCCTCCCAACCCCCAGCGCAGCTCCATCCCAGACTAAGTTCCCCAGCCAGACGAAGAGTGTTCCTTCGAGCTGTTCAAGGAGCTACCACTGGTTATTTCTTTCAAACTCGAGAAGATTCTTTTGTCCCTTTTCCTCAAGCATCAAGTAACTAACAGAAAATGCTTGAGAGAACTTTCTCCCTTCTTCCCCCTCTCTTCATTTCCTCAGCACAAAAAATTATTCATCCCCTTCTTCAGGGAGAGGTCAAATACTAGAATTAAGACAACAGAAACATGTCAGCACATCACCTCCAACCATCCAATGTACCACTGTAAAGAACTAACTTACATAATTAAGCTAATTCCAAGACCCTAAGAAAGCTGATCTCTACTGGAAACTTTGAACAGTCACAACTCAACTCAGTTCAGTAAAATGCATTTCATTTAAAATCAAGATGAAATAACCACACATGGGCAACACACCCTACAGGGGTAGTTGTTTCAAAGACACTCTGAAACCTGAAAACAAAAGTAAAATCAGATGTAGTCTGAAGCACATGGAGATACTCTCTAGGGAATGAACGCACCTCTGATGGGAATTCCTTTCAAAACAAAACAGAAAGCACACTTTATATCTAATGAGAACATAATTTCTGGTATTTTTCCACTATGAAATATTTTAGTTAAAGAAGAGATGTATCTACAAAACATAAAATCTGGAGTCTCTTCCCCATCATTTGTTCAACATCCCCACCATTAAAATAGCTCAAGTTACCTGACAAAACATTTATACCATGACTTAATAATTTGTATGTATAAACTGGAAGAGTGGTAAACATCAAGTGATTAGACTGTCTAAAATGTACATATTTAGTCTATTATCTGGCAACTGACTTATCTGTGAGATGAAAAATATGTGGAGATGGAAAAAAGGTTTAAAGGATGAATACCAAAATAAAAACTGCATTCAGAATACCACTTTAATTTTCTATTTGGTGTTCACTTTTATTTTCTTTGCGAATCACAAAAATATTTTTTATTTTGGTAATAAAAATATTTTAATTAAAAAAATTTGTGATGATCTTATGTTAAATTTATACTTTTATGAAGATATATCCGTCCATAAATCACTAAGGTGAAAAAAAATGCATGTTGTATGCATTATCAGACAATAAAAACATGATAAAAGCATTCCAGATTTAGAAATACAATGGAAAATGGTTAAACATCACACAACAAAATCAGGCTTTATCTTAGGGGAGAAACTAGGTTTTCCTTACCCTTTAAATAAATAAGATAAAGGGTCAAAAAAAAGGGGGCCTTAAACCATGATAAGAACTTGTATAGTTCCACATGCTAGAAAATGTGCAATCACAGAACATTTAGATTTGGCCTTGAGACAAACATACTAGGACAAAAATTATCCTTGAAACAGCAACTCAAGAGGAAACGAGAACCTTCATTCAGAGCCAAAGGCAGTAGCCATTAGTGGTCATCTCTGGAGGATGTTTTTGTCAGGCTCCCTTGTGGCCCAGTGTTCCTAGTCTTTTCCCACACTCTGGAAGTAACCAGAGGGCAAGCATGTAATAAAACGCACATTATGGAAAAGTCTTTTCAAATCCCAGTGTTCTTTCATTACAGGTCTAGTATTACTACTACTTCCGAGTTCCAGTAGTAGGGAAAACTGAACAGCTGAGAGTACATGTAACTTAACTGATTGACCATCTGACTTACTGATTTTTTAAAATGAAGTTTTTTTTACACTAAGTGTTAGGATTATTTTGACAAAGAGCAGAGCTTAGTTAAGTATTTCTGAATTTTCAGAAAACATGAAGAGACGAAAGCAGAACTCTTCCACAACCCATCGCCTATTAGGTTAATGGGTTCTGTAAGCACAAATATAGTTATACAAGTTAGACACTAAACACATACACCTCAAAATAATAAATTCTATTATATTTATGTCATTTTAAGTCGCATTCTAGTTTGTTGGGTAAAAAGCTATAGCTAGTTCTAGTACAGATTTTTTTCTAACTGATGGTTTCAAGTACTGACATTAAAGATTAGCACATACTGGGAGCTCTAGTTCTAGAGCACAGGTGTTTACTCTCAGTTTAGAGTTAACTAAGAAAGCACTTGTGACATCTATAAAACAAGGGTCAATTTTAAAGCAATCTTTAAACAGTAACGTCTTACTTTCATATCTCAAAGCAGCCATCCTCAAACCATTTCAAGTTCATGGCAGAAAAAAATACATAATTCATGGAATTAAATTAAGTCATTTTATAAGCTACAAAGATGCATCAACAGAGTTGGGGACTGGGACCACCAAACAAGAAGTATTATTTTCTCCCAAAATTTCCCTCACTAACGGCAATGTAACTCATTGCTGAGATTTCACCTTCAAAATATTATCTCTTAAAATTCACTTTAAAAAGCCCTTTGAGTTCCTTCATGGTGATTCTCAATTACACACAAATCTTTCTCACCAATGTGATAGACATAGATGCATAAATAAGACATGTGTATATATGTATCATATATAACATTATACAAGACTTTTCTTTCATGGAAAAAAAGGTCATTGAAAAGAATATATCCTCTCATTCTTGGCTTATTACATGCCCAAATGCTCAGAAACCACTTATTGGAAATAAGCTAAATCTGGAGTCATTTTTAACTTTAAATATTCACTTAGCATTTTATCTACATGTCTGATCAATTCCAGTGGAGTATGATGGCCTACTGGTTACAAAATTAGCTCCAGCAGCAATGTTTGGACTTCAACAAGTGAGAACAACTATGCTGGAAAAGTACTTCTCTCCCTGCCCAAGTGTGCAGCAAGAAAATAATCAAGACTCCTGGTCTTCCCAACTTTGCTAGCAGACCCAGGTTAACAGAGAAACATCAATTCATCAGTCTATGACATGTGAGTGCAATTTCTCTCAGATCCACTCTCTTAAGATGCTGACCTTCTCCTTCCCCACTGTTCTCACAAGGCAGAGAGAAGGACAGATAGGGTTAACTCTCTGAAATTTTAAACTATTCCTTAATAATGACCATCAGTTGGCCAGTTTGCTTTTTTCTTTCCTTTTTAAAAAAGAATTTAAGATTGACTGCTTTGTAATTATAAAAAATAATCACGGTAGTCTCTATTATTTATTGTACTGTTCTCCATGTTTAAAGTATTCCAAAACTCAAAATGAGAAACATTAAGTCATAGGAATTTCCTTTCATGAAAAAGGAAACCATCTATCCATCCATGATCCAAAGTGAACCATAGCATTTTAATGTACTTCTAGTTTTTTATTTAATAAAGCAACACTGGAGTTATTCTATATCATACAGCTTTACATACAAAGATTTCCACTGTACATTATATTTTTAACATTTACCCAACCAATATTTCTATATTCAAACCATTGTTTTAGGGACTGTATTGAATTTCTTCTTATACCTGGATGATAAATTATTTGATCATGCTTTGTTTTTTCAAAATTAATACTGCTATGGAAATCCTTTTTTAAAAAAACTCGTTAATTCGTTCCTTAGGTTATAGAAATGCATGTGGGATTCTGCCAAAAGGTACAGACATGTAAACACTGCAGCTGTTTTCCAGTATGCTTGTACTACTTCCAATTGTCCTCCCAATTGACCTCCAGCTCCCATCTCACAGCATCCCAAAGAGCACTGTCTACCTACCAAATTAAATGGACTAATAATCTAATTAGGGTAATTTGTGTTTCATATTATTGATGAACTTGAGCAACTTAATATAGTTATTGGCTTCCTTGATTTCTTCTTTTATAAATTATCTACTCCTATCTTTCCCCTCATGCAGGAGAAACTAAGTAAATATTAATCAGTTTTGTCTTTTCTATTATGACATTATACAGAAGGACAAGTTTAATTCAGACTGGACTTAACATTGTTTACATGAATGACTGGTATTATTTACTGGAGTTTGTCTTCTGAATAAAATAAATTACTTCTTTGAAATAAAGTATAAAATTGAGACAGTCAAAATTTTACAATTAAGGCAATTAAAATGGATTGTGGTGGCCAAGGGATTATCACTTAGCTTTAATAATCCTTTTTGCTAGATGGAGTCATTACCACCGCTTCATGAAGACAGAGGCAAAAAAGAGACATGTGCCCAAGATCATGACGTCAGTGCGAGGACCCAAGGTCATACAGACCTAGCGCCCTCAGACTCAACAGTTCTCTTCGCCACTCCAGCCCTGGTTCCTTCTTCAACTTCTTAAACATTAACTCTCTGAAGAGTATGTTGGACTCTCAAAATCAACATATTTAGAGACACTGTTTCTCTTACCAACCTGATCCACTCTTCCTCAACTTGCCTGTTTTTCTCACCATCACCTATGCGCTCTGTTATCTGATGCTGAAGCCTTTATCACCTTGGCTCTGTGCTCACTGCCCATCCTACCCTACAGAGTCGGCACAGAACTGGGTCTTCCCAACCTTTCTTCCAGCTCTGGTCACCTGCTTCTGTTTCTGTGGCCACCATCACTAGCTCCCTTAACCTCTGAACCCCCACAGTCCCTGTTTTCTGTCTCCTTGCTTTCAAATTCTTCCAGTTCCATTCTATTTTGCACATTGCCAAGTACTATCACCAACCTAACCATCACAGTTTTAAAGACTGCAGGACCTTAGTGCCAGATCATCAGCTGGGAGCTAATCTCTCCTTAGACCACTGCAATGGGAACATCAGTGTGGCTCTACCTCAGCTCCATGAATAAAGAGTGCCTGATTGGTTCCTCCTCTGGTAGGGAACAGAGAGTGTTGTCCACGTACCAAGTTTTCCCCCACTATGACTTCACTGAAGTTTCTGGTTTTCATAAATGTAGACATGAGATCAGACCGTTAATGGCTTGCCAAAGTCACACACTGGGACAGGAAAGAGTCTTTTGTCTTCTGTGTACACACATAAAGTACATTCTGTATAGTGGAGTACTGAGGCCTTGGCTCAAGGAACTTATTCTTGTTCAACTTCTAGCCAGTCCACATCACCATCAACCTAACCTAATTCAAGCCTTGGCAAGAAAAGGATCCAGCATTTATTTACTGAATCAAAGAGAATACTGCCAAATAATCTGAGGATAGCAGCAAATCTGAGGATAACATTAGCATCAATGCTTCTTGGTAAAAAGTACTATAATTGCACTACTTTGAAAAACAAGAACCTGAACAGATAAAAAGGTTTCCAGTAAATGGTCTTGCACAGCTATATTAGTCAATATGTTAGTCAATACATATTTCACTGGTAAGAGTCTTTAAAAAAATACGTTGTTTAATCATCTTTTGAAAAAAATAAAAAATCAGTTTTTGCAAAGTTTTCCAAAACAGATCAGTGGCTCATACAGCAAGGGCATTCCAAACAGAAACAAAGGAACTGTTATCAGCTAAAGAACTCCCCAGTGCCTACTACACTACATATTTCTGTCTCACAACTGTGGAGTAAGGATTATCATTTCAATTTTGTTGATGAAGAAACTGTGATTTGTAGAGTAATGAACTAACCCAAGGATAGAATCTACCTGTGTTCACAGGCTAGTACACAATAGTAAAAGGATTTGAGCCAAGATATGTTTCATTCCAAAACCCAAGCTCTCCCTAATCTAATGAAAAATTTTCTACAGTAATAAAGACAAACATTATTAATTATTTAACTTAAGATTAATTTCATCAAAAGAAACCACAAAGTTTTTTAAAAGCACACACACACACACACACAAAACTGGGAGGTAACTTCTGCTTCACATAAAATCTACAAAGATTTAGTAAGCAATCTATATAAAGAACTGCTATAAACTGATAAGAAGTCTAAAAGGAAAACAGACCGAATAGGGACTTCACAAAAGAAGGAACCCAAAAGGCCAATAATATGGACATTTACTTTCAACAACTAGGGTAACTGCAAATAAAAAGCACAATGGGTAACATTTCACAAATATCAACTAAATATTTTAAAATCTGGCAAATGAAGTACCAGCCAAGCTGTACAACAATCATAACCTCTATATGCTATCAAAATACAATCAGTACAATTACTTTGGAAAAAGTTTAGTATTAACGCTAAGACTGATGCTGTAGATATCTCATGAGCCAGCAAATTTCACTCCCCAGAGGAGCAGAGAATATGTGTGTATATCGCGCATTGTGCTAAAAGATATGCAGAACAGTCACAGCAGTCCTTAAAAAACTGGAACCAATCCAAACCTCTACCCATACATAGAAGGAAAAAATAATTTACAGGCAATATTCTATAGCAGAGAAATTGAAGGAACTACAGCAACACAAAGAATCACAGGAATAGAATGTACTAGCCTGCGACCACAGGTAGATTCTATCCTTGGATTAATTCATTACTCTACAAATCACAACTGTATAATTACACAGAAAGCATAATTATACTTTTTATAATTAGTCAATTATATCATTCAAAAACAACTGAAAAACATTTCCATTGAAGGGAACTGCCATTCAAAGGAATGATAGGCACAACATTCAGAACAGTGGTTGATTCGATGGGATTATGGAGAAGCATAAAGAGAGGGGCTCTGAATTTATGATAAAGTCCTAAACTCAGGTGGTTGCCTGAGCAGCCACTGGTTTGTGCCTCTGTAACACATATTTTAAGAGCCTTATTTTGAAAGCACAAATTACTCCCTTTTAGAAAGTTAAGAATGGACCAAAGGGCAGGATATTAATGAAATAACTGATAGCAGAACCAGATGCCAACAGAGTGCGGAGGGAGCCTGTGTTCTGGGGTTTAGTTTCCTGAAGGGCAGCTCTGCTGTCTCAAAGTCAATGTTTTCTTCTGGGTGGGAGCTGGAGGTAGTTTTCCATTTTAGAGATGTTTTAGATGAGTACCTTAAAAACTAAACTATCTACGTAAACTGAATTGTTACATATAAAGACTGTCTATACAATACATTTCTATATTAAATAATTCACAGTCCATACATCATTTTCTTCAACACCCCTTAGTGATTCAAAGGGAAATAAGAAAAGACAAAAGTAAGAAATAAGAAGGAAGTTTTTGACATGAAGGTCCCTTGACTGAAGGAGTAAATCAGTTTCTCAATTTAATATGCACACATATTACTTAGGATTCTTGGAGTAAAATGTAAACTCTGACTGGCTAGGTCTGGGGCTCTAGCAATCTACATTTATAAAAAGTTCCTCCCAGGTGATCCTCAGGAGGGGTCTGCTAACCTAACTATGATAGTAAGGAACATCATGAAAATGTCTTCTCCAGAGATGTTTAAAAGTAGAAGTATGGGTGTAAGTAATTAGAGTAATTTAGTTTAACTCATCCAGGTAAATGATACTGATGTTATCCCTACAATACATAAACTTGGATACAGGGTAACTGTGACCAGAAAAATGAAGAGTACTAACCTTGCAAAGAAGAGGTTTCTTGCAAAGAAGAGGTACTTTGGGAAAAAGAATAAGCAGAAAACTTATGAGAGAAATTCATGATGAGATGGTTTACTCACCTCCAAGACCTACCAAAGTAGATTTCCAGCAGAGATACTAGCCCTTTCCTTATGAAGAATGGTTTGCATTCCCCATAATCTCAAAGGAAGAAACCAGGACTACTCACAGGAAACCCAGAGAACACTAATTAAAGCCCGATTATAATGCAGATGTTGGTCAGGGGCCAACATAAACAAAGGAGTATCACATCATTGCATGTAAGAAATATATATACTGAGTTCTAAAATGCTCTCTAAGAATATGCTCTTAAACTGAAAAGCTTATTATTTCAACAAAAACCACATCAAACAATTTCCACTCATCATGTCTGTTTGTTTAGTAATAGTAAAATCCTTCCATCTCAAAATAATACTTCCACATGTAAAGTCATACTTTCATACAGCAAGACAAAATAACCACTCAAACAAACTTCCCAGGAAACCCTGCAATGCCAAGTCTCTGGGAAAGATGTGTCACAAGCCGAGAGCAAGGTCTTCTCACTTGCTCCTACTACATCACAGTTTGTTACTAGTCTCACCCAAGAGATGCTCTTCACACACAGAAAGCCTGAACTACAGAAGACAAACAAATAACATAACAGCAGTTTCTTCACCATCCAAATACTTAACATTTTCTGAAATAAGGGTTTGTTCAATCTAGAGATTAGAGAGTCACAAAGAACTTATTTAACCTAACGTATTTTGCACCTGGTGTGTAAGTCAGAACAGCTAAATCTCCTGTAATATCAACGCGGTATTTTCTTACAACATAGCAAATTCAAAATGTCTGGATAATCCATGGGGACAATAGTTCCAAACATCTTTGTGCAACATGATTTTATACAACCAGCACAAAGGTGAAGAACACAAATGCAAAATGTCCAATATTTTAACAGCACTTTATCATAGAAATTCAAAAGAACGCAAATAAACTACAAAACTTATATTCAGTTCTACTCTTCAGTCGCATAAAAATCAAATGACACAACCTGGATTCACTAGAGATTTCAGAAAATAAAAACAGACACGCCTTTGCTGTGAAAAATTGACCTTCTCTTGAAATCTCCCCTTTCATCTATGCATTCAAGAAGAGCCTGAGATAATATTTGAAGTGCATCCCATCTGCAATTCCACACTGAATAAATGAATTATAGAAGTGGCATTTAGAAGGGAGATTCTCAGTGTATGAGCCCAGATTAAACAGATGAGACTATTGGGAGCCATCTCCTTCTGGCCAGATACCAGCTACAGAGAGGCCTTGGTGGTCGACTCCTGTCAAGTCCCTCCCACATGTGGTAGGGGGGGGAGGGGGTGGAAAATGCCATACCAAAAAAAAAAAAAAAAAATATATATATATATATATATATATATATATATATACAAGCATAAATACCACCAGCTACTACAGCCCTGGAGGTTTAATGAGGTTAAGTCACTAAAAGCCAGAAAACCTACTTAACCATCAATACCGACACAACCAGCTTTAAAAAAAAAATTCCAAGAAGCAAACGAAAACAAAGCAAATACAGTCCATAAAAATCACTTAATAGCCATTAAAAAAAAAAAACACAAGTTCCTTTTGAGACAATTCACTGAATGCTAGTATTTAAAAAACATCTCAGGGACGTGAGAATTAAAACACACCAATCACCTCATCTCAGCAAATGGTTTCCCATAGGAAAAATCCCTATTTTTAGTACTGACCAAAGGGCAGGGTCCGTTTATAAACATCAACTTTTCACACGTAGAGAAAACCGATGGGTAGTTGGGTTGTGGTTACAGATCACGGATGATGCCCAGGAAGGCGCCGGGCTCCCCCAGCGGACTGCACCACAGGCGCCGCGCACCCCCGGGCCCGCCGTCCCGGGGCCCCTCCCCGCGGCTCCAGGCCCCGGGTCCGAGCTCACACCCGCGTCCGCAGCCGCAGCCTGCCTCCTCAGGCCGCATCAGCACCTCGGGGGCCCTACCCGGCGAGCTCGACCCCACAGGCAGGGCGTGGGGGGCTCGCCCCGAGCGTGAAGACCGCGCCTCGCCGCTGGCTGATGCCGCACGCAGAAGCAGCAGAGCACTCGGTGCAGCGGCCAGGCCTGCGCCCCGGGCGGCGGGCCTGGGTGGGGCCGAGCGGCCGTGCCAAGCCCCGCGGGCGAGCACCGGGCGGCGGCGAGCTGCTGCATTGTGCTGCATCACGGCGAGGGCCCCGCGAGCCATCCATCTTGCCAAAAACGCGCATCCACGCCCAGTCAGCCCCCCCGGCGAGTCCGCGCTTCACCCCGCCGACGCACCCTCACCCTCGCCTTCGCCCCACTCCTCACCCGGCCTGGCTTTCCACAGGAAAATAACGGGCACGGTTGGCGTGCACGGCCCCACAACACTGCCTCCCCCCGCCCCCCATGGAGGAGGCATCTCTCCTATCACAAAAACAAAGGGCGGCCCCCTCCCCCCGCAAAAAAGGGGGGACTGCGGGCGTGGTGTGAGGGACGAAGGCAAGGCGGGCTTCGAGCCCAGCACCCCAAAGGCAGGCCCGCAGGGTCCCCGCACAGACCTGTTGAGGGGAAGGTGGCAGGAGCTGAAGCGCGGGCACAGCGGGGAGCCCCGGGTCCCGAGGGCTCACGCCCAGCCCCGGTGTGTGGGCACGGCCCGGGATGCGGGGGGCGGGCGCCGCGGGCGCGCCGAAGGGCAGGCGGGGGTGCGGGGGTGCGGGGGTGCCGGACTCACTGCAGCGCTGCGCGCCCGGACCACGCCTGGCCGCATCTCCCGAACCGTTACGCGCCGAGCCCGGCCTGTCACCGCCACCCCCGCTCCCCGCCAACCGAGGCTCGAGGGAGACACCCGAAAAGCCACCCCCACGGCCCACTCCGCACCCAGCCCTGCGCCGGAGCCGCTGCACCCCGCCGGAGGGAGGAGGCGGCGGGCGCCCGGGGATGGAGTCGCCGGCCGCGGGGCGCACGGCCCGGCCGCGGCGCCCACTGCGGAGCCCGCGGCCCCTCGCCCAGTGCGGCCAGCGCGCCCCGGAAGACCGAGACCCCCGGGCCGGGCCGCCCCGCCCCGCCCGGAACCCGCGGCCTCCCCACCCCCAGCTGCCGGGGCGCCGGGCTCGCGCCCCTCCTCCCGCCGCCGCCGCTCGGGCGCCCGCGGGCGACGGCCCCGGTGAGTCGGCATCTTCCGCCGCAACCCCCGACCTACCTCCGCGGCGGGGCTGGGGGCGCCGGGGTCCCGTCCTCCTCCCGCTCCTCGGCGGCCGGGCGGGCGGGCCGGGAGGCGGCTCCGCGGGGCTGTCCGCGGCTGGGGCCGGGGCTCACAGGACGGGACCGGTGGGCGCTGCTGCGCGGGCTGCGCTCGCTCCGAGCGGAGAGGCGGCCGGGGCGGGACTGGAGGAATCCGCAGGCTGCGCCGCGACAGCTGCACTGATTCCGGGCTGGGCGGGCGCGCGGCGCAGGGGCGGGGGCGCGGGGCGGCGCGGAGCGGGGTGGCGGGCGGGGGCGCGGGGCGGCGCCGAGAGCGCGCGCGGGGCGGCGGGAGCGCGCGCGGGGCGGCGGGAGCGCGCTCCGCCGCCGTCCCGCGAGTTGGCCGCCCACCGCGCGCTCCGCCGCCTCCCCCGCCCTCCGGGGTCCGGCGCCCCGCCCGCGCGGACCCGCAGCCTCCTCGGGCCCCGGCCGCTTCGAGCGCGCCCGGCCCTCGAGGCTTCGCCACCTCT